>CABHPH010160915.1:955-48100 GCA_902168325.1 Peromyscus nudipes
AGAGAGAGAGAGAGAGAGAGAGAGAGAGAGAGAGAGAGAGAGAGAGAAAGAGAGAGAGATTGTAGTCATGTGTGTGCCATGATAGACATATGGAAGTTATAGAAACTTCAGATGTCACTCCTCACCTTCCACCTTGTCTGAGACAGTGTCACTCTTGTTTTTCGCCATTGCTGACATCAAGCTAGCTGGCCTGTGTTTGAGTTTCTAGGGATCTTCCCGTCTCTACCTCCCATCTCCATGTGAGAGAGCTGAAGATAACAAATGGGAGATGTAACACTAGTGTGTCTGATTTTCATGTGGGTTCAGGGGATTCAAACCCAGGTCTGCATGCTTTCATGGCAAGTGCTTTCACTCATTAAGCCCAAACACGGGAAGGTTTAATGCTAATTTTATTAAGGTAAAATATACATACAGGAAAATTTTTATATGCATGATTTCCTATAACTAAATGCAAGAACAAAATAAATAATATACCTACACCACAAATATTGCTTGTCTGCAGTCTTGTATTCCCAGGAGTCCGTTGGAAATGGCAAGCCCGAGTTGTGTTCATCTACAATATATCTTAGTCAATGACTAGTTTTGCCTTTTTCAGAATATCATATAAATGAAAGCATAGTATGTAGCCATTTGATCTGATGTCTTTCACTTAGCATAATGCATTTGAGAATGGAGCACATATTTGCTTCCATCAGTAACAGCTCTTTTTTACGGTGGAGCAGCATTCCATTTTAATGGACATGCAAATGTTTATTGACTCATTCATGCATCAGAAGTCATTTGTTTCCAGCTTTTGGCAATAATTAACAAAGCCAGTATACACACTGCACAGATTTGTATGTGGACATGTCTTCAGTTCTGCATAAATATCTAAGAGTGTGATTTCTGTATCAGAGGATGTTTGTCTCTAAAAGAAAGGACTATTTTCTAAAGAAATGCTATTTTCTAATCTTGCTAGCAATTTAAACTTGTGTACTTTTTACACAGTATCCCTGTGTCCTAGTTTGTTTTCTCTTGCTGAGGAAGTGACCATGATGAAAAACAACCTGGGGGAAGGAACGGTTTATTTGGTTTATACCTCCCCATCACAGGCAAGCATTGAGAGAGGCCAAGGCAGGGACAGAAGCAAGGCAGCAGCCTGGAGGTAGGAAGTGAAGCAGAGGTCACAGAAGAACGCTGCTTAGTGACTTTTTCTCAGGTTTTTCTCAGTTTGCTTTCTTATTACAACCCAAGGCCACCTGCCCAGTAGAGACATTGCCTAGAATGGGCTGGCACTCCCACATCAATAATGAATGAAGAAGTCTCCACAAATCTAGTTACAGGCCAATAATGGAGGTATTTCTTAACTGAGGTCCCCCCGCCTTTCCCAGCTTACTTCAAGTTCAAAATAACAAGCAACAAAACTCCAGCACACCCCACTAGCACCTAACTCATCAGTATTTATCCATATGCTACAGTAACTGATAGCTCCCTTTTGAAATTGGCATTTATTTGGTCAGTCCTGATGGTGAACAACTTGTCGTGTATTATTGATCACATGTCAGTCTTCCTGGGTGAATAGTATCTTTCAATCTTTTGTTTAACTTTCCTTCTTCTTCATATTGTGACTGCTTAGTGTTGAGAGCCTCTATATCTATGCAGACTTATGTGGGACATATGTTCACCAATTATTTTTTTCTCAGCTTGTACCTTGATTTTTTAATTTTCGTAACAAGGTTATTTGAACATCAGATCATAATTTTGATGAGCTCTTATCATTTTTTCTATTATGACTTATATACCAGAGCATCATTTAAGAAAATATTTTCAGGGTTGGGGATTTAGCTCAGTGGTAGAGCACTTGCCTAGCAAGCACAAGGCCCTGGGTTCGGTCCTCAGCTCCAGGGGGGAAAAAAAAGAAAAGAAAATATTTTCTAACTCAAAGTGAAAAGATTTTCATTTATGATGGAGACAGTCTCAGGTTTACCATGCAAGTTACTGGTTCATTCCCATTTTTACATTCTGCACAATATAGCTGGAGTTTCATATTGTTAAATATGGACATTTACTCCAGCTTTCTCCTTGGAAAAGACAGTTATGTGTACACTGAGTGCCCTCTGCACCTTTGGGACAGATCAATCCGCCATGCCTGTGGGAGCTCCTGATTGCTTATGTGGATATCTTTTCACTAGCATCAAACTGTCATAATTGATGCAAAAACTCTAGGATACAGGGAGAGTGTCTTCTCCACATTTGTCCTTCTTTGTCAGAGTGGTTTGGGCTACTTGAGTTTCTACAGCTCTCCTTATAAATTTTACAATTAGCTTGTTGATTACTATTAAAATTCCCTCTGAAGTTTTCATTGAGAGAGCAATAAATCTAAGAATAATTTGCAGATGGTGTCTTTTTATTGACTCTTGTAACCCGGAAACATGTGGTAGCTCTCAGTTAGTTAAGTGTTCTTTAATTTCAGCTATTAGTGATTGTCTCAGTGGTGACGGTAAACAGCCTCAGCATCTTCCAGCCAGAGAAGGAAATCCAAAGGCTTTCACAATCCATTCTATTAATTATTTCACAGGGGTTTTCCAGAAGCCAGAGAAATGTCTCAGCAGTAAAGAGCTATTGCTGCTCCTCCAAGGGATGTATTTTCACTTTCTAATACCCATACTGGACAGTTCATAACTTTCTGTAACTTCAGTTCCAGGGGATCCATTACTAAACTTACTTTCGGCATCTGAGGATGCAGATGCACACACACACACATACACAGAGAGAAGGTGGTGGGTAAAATAAGAATAATTAAATGAATCTACAGGAATTTGTCTTATTTTTTTTTTACGATGCTTTGGGTGTTTTTATTTTTCAAATGAATTGGCTTATTGTGAATATCTTATGTTTATAGAAAAAAAGTTAATTCAGAAAGTACAATGTACTATATAAAGTTTCTGTATACTTCCCCCTACATCTTTTCCTGAAATAGCATCTTGCTTTGGATGTGTTTCATTCGCTATGACTAATGACTCACTATTAATACATTGTTGATTAAAGGCCATAGCTTAAGGTTCACTCTGTTCTACACAGTTCTTTGGATTTTGAGAGATGCATAAGGCATGTGATCAATCTTCAGGATAGTTTTGTTTTCCTAAAAATCCCTTATATTTACATCTACAGTTCCCTCATGTCCCTAAAATCCTAGCAAACTTGGGCCTTTCAAATATTTGTTTTTCTCTTTTCAGAAGATCAGATGTTTGGAACTATGTGGCTTAGATCCTGTTTAGACAGACTTCTTTCATTTATCAGTGTCTGTTAAACATTTCTCCTCATCATTTGCAGCTTGCTAGCTCTTTTCATCTAAAGTCGAACAACATTCAGCAGTGTGATTCTTGCACTTCTGGTCCATTCATTCGCTCACTAAAACACGCTTCGGCCACTTCTAGATTTGGATAAATATGGATGAAATCGTAACAAACATTTGCCAACAAAACTTTCAATCACCGGGCAGTGGTGGCACACACCTTTAATCCCAGCACTTGAGGCAGAGGCAGGTAGATCTCTGTGAGTTCAAGGCCAGCCTGGTCTACAGAGTGAGATCCAGGAGAGGCACCAAAACTACACAGAGAAACCTTGTCTCAAAAAATAACAAAAACAAAAACAAAAAAAAAACCCTTTCAATCATGATAGACGGAGAGAATAAGAAATCCTGAGATAAAAAATAAATTTAGGTAATACCTGTTTACAAATCCAGCCTGAAAGAAGGTGCTAGAAGGAAAACTCCAACCTGAAAAGGGTGACCACACCCATGAAAACACACGGAATGAATGGTTTCAGACTAGAAAATCACAAGAGGAGAAACATACACACACACACACACACACACACACACACACACACCCCACAACAAAATAACAGTAATCAACAAACACTGCCCGTTGATATCTCTCAATATCACTCTTCTCAATTTTCCAATAAGAAGACAGATTAACAGATTAGATGTAATAACAGGATCTATTCTTCTGCTACATCCATGAGTCACACCTTAACATCAAGATTAGACATCACTTCAGGTTAAAAGGATAGAAAAAGATATTCCAAGCAATTGGACCAAAGAAGCAAGCTAGTGTGGTCATGTGACTATCTGAGAAAATAGACTTCAAGCCAAAACTAATCAGAAGAGACAGAGAAGGTCATTCTGATGACAGTTGAACCAGGCACCAATCTATGGGCTGAGCATTTTTTTTTTTTTTTTGCCAGTCATGTTTGGTTATATCCTAGGTCTCTGCACTGTCCTGCCTCTAGGTCCTGGCCTTCAGGGGTGAGCTAGCTCTCATGATATGGGACTCAAGCAAGATGGGCCAGTTATTGGCTGGCCATTCTCACAATTTCTACACTGCTATTACTCCAGCACATCTTATAAGCAGGACAAATTGTAGGTTGAATATTTTGTGCCTGAGTTGGTGTCTCGAACCCTTCACTGGAAGTCTTGCCTGTTTATAGGAGATGGCCAGTTCAGGCTCCATATAACCTATTGCTAGGAGTTATATCTAGATGTCCTCTGGAGGGAGTGAACGTCTAGGTTCAATTACACCAAAAACCATTTTCTCAAGGCTATTCTTGATCAGACACACCTCAGAGGTTTCTTCCAGATCCCTGTGATCCCAGTCCTCCAGTAAGTCCGATGGCTGCCACAAACACTGACCATTACTGGATCATACTATAGGCGTGGAGCACCACAGAAAAGGGAAGTACAGAATTATATAGGGACAGAGACAAACAGAAACACAAAGATGTACCAGCTGTTCAGGAACCCCTCAGGTCGGTGTCTGGGGGTCATGGGTGATCTCAGAGGAGCCCCCTCTGTTGTGCCCATGTTGCAAGACCACCAAACAAGACCACCACAGAGCCGATATCTGATGCAAACATACAGGGGTTTATTGATTACAAGCTTGAACTCGGACCGTCATCCAATCATCCAGCACTCCAGTGTGGAAGGAGGAGAACAGCCCTGAGCTCCTGGGGTAAGGGAGTTTTAAAGGGATAAACCACAAGCAGTGAGTTACAAACTTTGGCATCACAGGATTAGGTAAGGGTGTGTAATCTTTGAATTCACTGGTTCAGGTCTAAAGGAATGTCCATCAGCAGCTGGCAGATACTGCAAAGACATTTGGAGCCTAGAGACAAGGACATCTGTGACTCAGGGAGTTATTTACCAAGTATTCTGATTGGTCAATCCTGGGTGAGGTCACCCTGACCAGGACCCTGGACCCTTTGTGGTTGTTTTGAAATTTTGTGTTTTTTGCTGGACAAAAGACCCCAGTCAAGTCCTGTCTAAAATGGAGTACTTTCTTAAAATGGAGTTTGTTCCGTTCCTTCAGTATCACTATCAGTGGTTTCCAGTTGTCCCACAGAGGTATGGTAATGAAAATAGCATGATATTTGTGCAAAAACAGACATGCTGATTAACAGAACTGAAGACTCAGACATAAATCCATAATTTTTGATAAAGAAATAAAAACACATAACTGGAAAAAAAGGCAGCATCTTCACTATACGGTGCTGGTCAGATTGGACATCTCCATGTAGAAAAATCCAAATAAATCCATTCTTACCAATCTGCACAAAACAACTCCAATTGGATCAAAATTCATAACATAAAACAAGATAAATCAGAAACTGATAGAAGAGAGAGTGGGAAATAGTCTTGAACTCATTGGCACAGGAAAAGACTTCCTGAACAGAAGGAATACAGGAGAGACACTGTAACATTTAATGATAGGATCTCAAATAGCTTCTTCATAGCAAAAGGACACAGTCATTTGAACAAAGTAGCAACCTACATAAATGGAAAAATATTTGACCAACTCCACATCCAATAGAGGATTAATATCCAAAATTTATGAAGTGGTCAAAAAATTAGAAATCAATAAAACAAATAACCCAGTTTAAAACAGGGTACAAGCCAGGTGGTGGTGGTTCACACCCTTAATCTCAGCACTTGGGAGGCAGAGTCAGGAAGGTCTCTGTGAGTTTGAGATCTAATCTACTGACTTAGTTACAGCACTGTCAGGACTGTTACACAGAGAACCCTGCCTACAAGAAATAGATAGATAGATAGATAGATAGATAGATAGATAGATAGATAGATACATAGATACATAGATACATAGATACATAGATACATAGATACATAGATACATAGATACATAGATAAAATCTGATAAGGTATCTGATAGGGTACAGATCTAAACAGATTCTCAAAGAAGAAACTCACATAGCCTGGAAATCTTTAAAGAAATGTTCGACATCTGTAGTCATCAGGGAAGTGCAAATCAGAATTACTTTAAGATTCCATCTTACATCTGTCAGATGGTTAAGTTACAAGAATACAAGTTATAGCTCACCCTGGCAAGGATGTGGAGCAAAGGAGCACTCCCTTTGCTGGTGGGAGTGCAAACCTGTACCCCTACTATGGAAATCAATATGGATGTTGTTCCTCTGGAAGATGGAAATTGATTTACCTCAAGATTCAATTACACCACTCTTGGCCAAAGGTTGCT
The DNA here is from genome assembly GCA_902168325.1 of Peromyscus nudipes. Taxonomy (NCBI): domain Eukaryota; kingdom Metazoa; phylum Chordata; class Mammalia; order Rodentia; family Cricetidae; genus Peromyscus; species Peromyscus nudipes. The sequence goes on from CABHPH010160915.1 coordinate 7,489, forward strand.
TCATCCTATGACAGGGACACTTGCTCAATTATGTTCAGTATTGCTCTATTCACAAGAGCCAGAAATTTGGAAGAACCTAGAGACCTCTCAACAGAAAAACTGTGGCACAATACACAATTGAATATTACTCTACTATTTCAAAAAAATAAAATTTGTAGGTAAGTGACGAAACTAGAAAAAAAATCTAGAGTGGGGTAATCCAGACCCAGAAAGACAAATGCTCTATATATTTGCTTATCTGTAGATATTAGCTGTGAAGTCAATAATAACCAAGCTACAATTCACAGAACCACGTAAGTTAGATATATATTAAGGGACTAGGCATTGGGGCAGACAGATATCCTCAGAAAAGGGAAATAGATTAGGTAGTTATGGATGAATGTGGGGAGGAAACTGGAACAGGAAGATCAAATGGGAGGAAGAAGGGGATGAGGGAAGGAATATGGGGAGAGAGAGCTAAAATTAATGGCCATTTGAGGGGTAGTATGTAAACCTAATAGAGTAAAGGCTTAATACAATGTATACATACAGGAAGGTGCTCTAAATAAAACAACCAAATAAAGGAAGAGGCATATCTCCAACTGGCCATCACTTGTCACCAAATCTTATAATACCAGCATTGAGTTATACCTATTTCAGATGTTCATCAAAGATGTCCTATAGGAACCTCCAAACAACCCAGGATATTGCCAAGACTGTACATTGCTCTTCAAAAACTTACAAGCAAGCCCTATTGCTGAGGACAACACCATCAGAACTCGAGCATAGAGAAGTTAAGCAGGTGTCTACACAGAGCCTTCACACCTACATTGGTACAGGAAGGAACTCTGCACAGCACTAAAGGAGAAATGTAAACACTAGCCACAAACTCTTGATTTATAGTGGAGTCCTGCATGCATGATATGTGAGTGCAATAGTAGAGCAAAGCTTGTATGAGTTGACTTTAGACCCACTCCACCAGATGCAATTCATATCCAAAACTGCTTGGATGACCAAAAATCTGAGTCTAGATAGCCTATGCACATAGGGTAAAACCAAACACTAAATTCTAAAACAAAACAACATAGTAATAAAATTGACTCCTAGTGACATTCTACTATACTCAGACATCAGTGCCTTTCTCAGCCATTATTAGATAAGCTTCCTCCTGGAGTAGATGGGAATACAGAGACCCACAGCCAGACATTATACAGAGAGTGAGAGACTTTGGAACACTCAGCCCTAAATGAGATGCCTCCATCAAACCCTTCCTTCAGGGCTCAGGGAACCTCATGTAAGAAAATGAATAAAGATTTCAAGAGCTATAGGGGTGAAGGACACCAAGAAAACAAAGCCTTCTAAACCAACAGGATTAATGCACATATGAACTTAAGGGACCTTCATGGGTCTCCACCATATGGGGTCCTAGAACTAAAGGAAATGTGGACACATGTCCCCATCCCTAACCCAGAAGCCACCTCCAATTTACAACACTTGCAAATGAAAATTTAGTTTTCTGCAAGGGAATCTCACTGGGCAAACAAACTTCTCTTAAGGATAGGTTGCATGTCCAGCAACAGATGCTCAACAGAAAATGAACTCAAGGGCATCTTTGGAGGTTCCTTGCTATATAATGTCAGGACTTTTCTTTATTTTTTAACTTTATATCATTTTTATTTTATTTCTTTTTTTATTTCACTATTTTTACCCCAAAGGACCTTTGTGTATGTATTATTGCTTCCAGTTTAGCGTTTTTTTATAGGATTCCTAAGTGTGAGATCAAATGTGTCTCCATCGCTATCTGTTTCTTATGCCTTTTTTGGGCTCTTTTCCTTCTATTTTTTTTTCCTTTTCGGATATGTTAGTTTTTAATTTATCATTGTCCCTTAGAAGCCTGTTTGTGGATCCAGATGCGAGGGAAGATGGGACAAACTGGAAGAAGGAGAGGGAGGAGAAATTATAATCAGAGTATTTTATGTGAGGAAAAAAGCCATTTTTAATAAAAGAAAAATAAAAATAAAATCACTTTTACAATTTAGGGAATATGATAAAGGCAATATAACTAATTTCCTGTAGTCCTTTATCAAAGATCCATTGATTATGTTTTAGTCTGGTTTTAATCTATTTCTAGATTTCTTATTAAGTTCTCCTGATCTATTTGTCCACACTATCATATAGCATAGTGTTTGTCTAAATATTTTTATTTTTCTGTGTGTGAGTGTGAATGTGAAGTAGATCGATACACGTGAGCATCTAGATGTTTGAGCCTTTGTGTATACATTTGGATGTTACAGAAGAACGAAGGCCAGAAAAGAACATGGGTTTTCTCTCTCTATCCTTCACCACCTCATTATCTTGAGATATGAGGTCTCACTGAAAGGAAGCCCGTGGGTTACATCCCACTAGCTGTTGAGAGAACTGTTAGAATCCACCTGTCTCTAACTCCAACCTTTCCATGCCAGAGTCAGGGGTGTGCACAGTCAAGCCTTACCCGTGAGTTTTGGAGACTGAAACAGGTCTCATGCTAACCTGTAGCAGTAGCAAGTGCTCCTACCCATTGAACAACCTCCTCAGACCCTCACCAATAAGAATTTATCTTGATTATTTTAGATTTATAGAGCATTTTAAAGGGGAATTGTGTCAATCCTCCAACTGTATCCTTCTTTAATATTTTATTATTTACTCTCACCAACTGAGCTGTTGTCCCAGACCCTCGCAATACCATTTTTGTTTTCTTGTCAGGCCACAACCAGTCAGGGTTTCTTTCTGTTTGTAAACAGGGTATCCAAACTCATGAACACACCTTCAAACTCATAAAATGTTCTGAGTCCACGAGAAAATAATGTGCAAAGAGATAATGTAACAAAGCCTTCTTTTAAAAGAATTCACATCACCTAACATTGTCACTGAATGGATAAATAATAAAGTGGCTAAAAAAAAAAAATCTCCACATGCTATTGTTCTTGAAATAATGGAAGCTGAGTTATTCGGCATTGTACTTATTTCAAAATACAAACAGCTGAGATTCTCAACGACTCTAGAAAATCCCAGCTTAGATAGCAGTAAGACCTCTGCTAACATTTTTAACAGTTAAATATATTGTTTGTGAGTTGAATTGTTCAGTAATTCCTCTCAAAACACACTGCTAGGTAACATTCTTTTATCAAACACCCGCCAAGGGTGATTCTTATGTTATGCACACTTCGATTACCAGAGCTGTGGGTATAAGATGACTTGAATTGCCTGTGATTCTGTGATGCCAGTGTTCACAGCTAACACAAGAGGGGAACAAACTAATTTACTTCAAGGATCGTGCGGCAGGAGGCAGTGAGGAGCAATTTCATACCTACCTCTATCGAATAGCTTGCTAAAGACAGAGCAAATATGGTGTTGCCAGATAAACCAAAATTGACTTTGTATTTTAATATAAACTTCAATAAAGTATTTGTGATATATAAATTGAACACTGTGATTACGACAACACTGTGGTTTTGAATATATAAATAAGCAAATTTTAAAATAAAATAATTTAGTTCTCTTACAATTTTTATTTTATTATATAACTTCTGACCTGAAACCACTGATAAACATGTCAAACAATCTTTTTTGATATGTGACGATCTCATTAGCTTATAACTACTATTTTTAAGATGGGATATATATATATATGTATATAATTGTATATATCAAATGTGCATTCTCTTTAATTAGCTGTGCTCATCTGAAACACACACACACATCGCATCTGTATGGTTTTTGAAAAATCTTGAAGTGCTTCCTTTCTTGCTAAGTCCTTAATGACTTATACTTTAATTATAGACTTATAGCTTATCATTGTCCAATTCTTATATCTATGACTGCACACTGTATTTTCTAATCTTGTATATTTTCCCTCAAAATTTAGTATAACACTAAAAAAAACTTTAATGATAAAAGGGATTATTTGGGATTCATAGATTCTTTCTATTATTTCTAAAGTTTCTACCTCATTTGTCTAGCTTATGTATTTGTTACCTTCCTTTCCCTCCACTCTCTAAGTCAATTTGTTCTTTTTCTTTAAAATGCATATGCGTTTACACTTCTTAACATGAACTTTAAAGAATTATTTTCATAGTGAGAATTTGTGACTTTAAATGACCATTGTTTTTTGTAGATCATCTATCTTCCTTTGTCTCATGGCTGTCCATACACACACACACACACACACACACACACACACACACACACACACACATATACACACACACACACACACACACACACGCAAGTATGAATATACATGCATATGTATTAATCTGTTTAACTATTATGCAAGTTTGGTTTGTACTTTTGAAGCAATTTTGCCTTAGAATTACTTCTTGTCTTATAAATAAAATTTCATGCTTGCTCAGATTTATAATATTTTCTGATTGTTATTAGATCATGATTACACATGTAGTTCTGTGTGTGTGTGTGTGTGTGTGCATGTGTGATACTATATTTACCTCCTCTATTGGTTCCATCAAAATCTTAAAATTTTAATCTGTTTCATGATATATTTATATTTATTTAGTTTTCTATTTATACATTTTTCCCAATATTAGCAAATTGAGCGAAGATGGTGCTTGTCTTGAAGCCACAATTAAAAATTGTTTAATTGAGGTTTAAATTGTATTTCTTTGTCCCTTCACAATGACCCTCTGTGCATGCCTGACTTTTCGCTTGTTTGAGAGGTTTCTCCCTCAGCTGTATTTCCTCTCATTGTCCCATCATTTCCTAAATGAATTATTGCTACCCTTCAGTCATTATTCCTGGATAGTACTCAGATAGGGTATTCAGATAGTATTCTATGTGAATTTTGCTCTCTTCACAAATATTTTCACTGAACAGCAAACAGCATCTTGAAAAGGTTTAAGTAGATATTTCTATGTAATCTTCTGAATTCAAATAAATCTGTTTTTTTTCTTTTTGATATGATCTCCTTCCTGTCACTTGTTTCTCTGTCTACTTCCATATCTCACAGCATTCCCATGGACCCACCCTATGATTCTCTGGATTTTCCTATTTTGTAGTTTTATTCCATGATTTGAAAAATTCCTTTTATTCTTGTTCTTCTAACCCACCAACAAGTGAGCATCATATTTTGTCTCACTTTAAAAAATTTTTTAAATTCATTTTACAAACCAATTACAGTTCCTCTCCCCTCCTTTCACTCCCCCCCCCTTCCCAACCCATCCCCATCCACTCCTCAGAAAGGGTAAGACCTCCCACGGGGAGTCAACAAGGCCTGTCATGTTCAGTTGAGGCAAGACCAAGCCTGTCTCCTCCGTATCAAGGCTGAACACGGCATCCCTATGGAATGGGCTTCATAAAGCCAGCTCATGCATGGCTTTTTTTAAACAAGTGTACTTATATCATTATTTATGTTTTAGTTGCTCTCTCTTCTCCACTGTCTCCGTATTGTTGAATCCTTATAATATTCCATTTTTCTTTGTATCTCTCTTGAACTTTAAAATTGTTTCACTGTCCTTGAGACTGTAGAGTGTAGCGAAGTGACTTTCAGTAGACCTGTGAATGATGCTAGCACAAACATTCTCTGCCCTTCACCAGTTTTGAATAACTGTTCAGCTTCCAATCTGCTATTATACTTTGAACCTAGGGCTGCCATTTGCCTATGGTCTCAAAAAAGAATGTACAAGATACAAACCAATCTCAACATTTCTTGTATGTTAGAGGATCAGAAAGTTGAGCTGCACTCAAGAAGGTTAGTGCCAACCTACCAATTAAAAGATCTCCAGACCTCTGTGAACCCAGTCCTGACAGTTGCAACAGGGCGGGTTGACCACGTGCCCAGACTCTTGCTGCCTGGCTCAGTGCAAATCCATAGCTCTCTCTGATTGACTGAGCAATGGCCTACTACCACCAGGTTGCCTGCTGATGCCCATAGCTCCTGGGCCATGGGAGGAAATTTGTTCAACTGAGAGTGGAGAACAAAACCAATTACTTTTTCTTCTTTTTAAAACAAAAGTTCCACAGAACCATTTTTTGAGCTCATTACAAACAACAACAACAAAAGAGTGTCCTAAACAATCATAGCTTAAATAAGTTTAAAACAAGAAATACATTAGCATCTTTATTACAAATGTAATTGGTTTTCTTTTCTTTTTCTTCATGGGGATAGGGTCACTAGCTAAAATACACCACTGTAAAATCTGCAATTTAAATTTCATTTCATGCTGCATTGTAGAAATAGTTTACATAAATCGCTTCCATTAATCATTTAAAACAAAGGTTAAATGTAAATTAGGATCCAACTATTTTTTCTTATTTATAGTTTTCTGTAAAGTTTGATTTTCATGAGAGTATAAGAATTAATGTGTTTTAAAGTAAAATATTTTTAATCAAAGACTGATAACTTGCAAAAATAAATTGCCATAAAGGAATCCCATAAGGCCACAAGCAGCATTTGAATCTGAAACACATCCGTGCCCCCACCAAAACTTTAATTATGTCATTACTTAATTCTGAAGTCTCTTCCTTAGGACTCGTACCTGCTGGGGTTCAGTAACTATGTGGGATGGAGTTTTGTAGAAAGTATTTTATCTGATGGCACAAGTTTATTGAAGAGGACTGGAATGATTCTCTGTTTATTCAACAAAAGAAAGTATTAACAAAGAATAAACCTCAGTATGCTACTGAAGATTACTAGAACACGCCTAGCTTTGCTACAGTGAGAAGAGACAAGTATTTGGATATCCAATCTGTTTCACTAGGTTATAAATTATTTACTAATTCATTAGGAAGCACCTTGAATAATTGACCAGTTTTTAGAATCATTCTAAACTATCACTCTTGAATAATTACAGCTAAAATGCATTTGTGCCTTCATTTATTTTTATGCATTATCCTTACAGCTTTCAAATGATACTTATTACAAGAGCAGACACATATTTTTTAGAAACTATGTTAAATAGTCTGATATTTTATTTTTTATTAGAGTTGAAATTGAAAAAATAAATACTGTTACCTAAATTAGTCTCTAAACTGAGATTTTGATAATCTGAACCTAACAATATTAAATATGATAGCCATTAAAAGAACAAAGCCGCAAAAGCACCTTGTGCTTGCTTCAAGAATGTAGGTGAGCATACACTCCTCTCTTTAGAGAGCTTACGAAGGGCAGACACAGCAATGCCATGTATATAACTCCCTCTTGTTTGAATTCCTACAACAAACAAGGTGTTGATGCATCTGAGAGTCATTACACCTCTAAGTTCTACGTACGTTTTCGAGTAACCAATTTCCAAAACCAAAGTTCCAATAGGAAGCTTAAAAACAACAACAACAAAAAAAAAAAAACAGCAGTATGATCTTACAGTGTTTAAAAGAGATGTTTTCCAACATGTGTGCAATCATTTTTACAAATCACCATCTTAATATCCATTCAGAAACAAGTTAGTTTAGCTTTAAATTTCAAATACATATTGCAAAATTCAAATAACACTTCCTAATAAACTGTTCTGGTGGGTGGATTTGCATTAGTCTGATTTCAAGATCCTGTTATCTAAGTTTGGATGCTTATGAAAATACAGTAGCTGGTAATTCATTCTCTCCTACAGAACTCATACTTAAGTGATACTTGGAACAGAGCTGAAGATTCTCTTTAGGAAGGACCTGCCATGAAAGTAAGTACACTCTTTCCTTCTGATGAAATAATAATGAATACACTGCTATGTTTAAATGAAAACAGATTACTCAAGACAGTGATTTAGAGACTGGAGGTATGTCAATCAAGTTCCAGGACTTACTACACAGGCTTCCACAGATGTTAGTTTTCTTAAAATGAATCCAAACAACAGAAACTAGGTTTGGAATTTAAGCCACCAAAACAATCTCCAAACACAGGAGGACTGGACTTTGATCCCTTGCAGTTTAATCTTTGTAAGGATCATGGTATTCTATCATTCTTTTATGAACATGAACATGATGCATAAGAAGCACATGGGGAAATCCTCATAAATTAATCTACATCTGAGAACAAATGCCACACAAAGAACATTTTGCTTCTATCCTAAAAGGACAAACATCAGCCCTTGAACAGCATATGTGATCGGCATTATGGCTTCTTGGCACTAATCCATAATCTATCTCCAGCAGTCACCATTTCAAAAATTTATGAGGACCTGGAAAGCACAGAAGGGCTAAAAAAGTCACTTGAGTTCTGCTTATTAGCATACTCATTAAGCCTAATCAATAATTGATGAACCATTTGTGGAAAGCATATGGATAAAATTACATCTTGGCTTAAACCATTCAGGAAAGTCCTAAGCATTTTGCCCCTTGGTTTGCTGTGTAAACATGATGTCAAACCTGGTTCTACAATAGATGAAAGAACTCGGGCTTCCATTTCTACACAGGCCAAAATAATAAGGCAGTATGATGTGTCATTAACGCTTGAAAGTCACTTAGTATAACAGCTATTGAGATTTAAATTTAATTGAGTATATAAGAATTAATTTTTCAAATACCCCTAAGTACTGCTTGAGAACAGTTTTTGTTTGGACATATTTTTTTTCCTTGGTGACTGTCATTCAATTACAACATTTTCCCCTTCCCTTTCTTCCCTCCAAACCCTCCTGTGTGTCCCGCCCTCCTCTGCTTCAAATGCATGCCCTCTTGTCCATCATGTTACTGTAAGGATATCTGCAGTATGTATACAAATACATTCCTAAATATAAACTGTTGAGTACAGGTAATGTTACTTGTCTGCAAAAAGGCAGTTAAAGTAGAATTTAGTGGAGGGAAGAATACTGAATTTAGTGGAGGGAAGAATGTCTATATTATTAATTGTATTTTTAGCGCACTTGCTCCATTCAATGCAGAGCAAATGAAAACCTACCCTTCTTGTGGTTTTATGACCATGAAGTCAGAGTACACTTAAAAATATACACTGAAGGTTTACAGCTACAGAAACACATTACAGAATCTGGACACACCAGCCCACATTCTACTCTCGTTTACCTTGTATATTTATATAATATTCTTGTCATAAATGATGAACCAATTTCAATGCATTATTTATAAGCAAAGTTCATGCCTTATTCTTATTTTAAACATCTTCTAGTATCTCTTCTAAAACATCACATTATATTTAATTATGATCTATCCTTGTGTTCCTTTTTTGGGTGTAACAATGTCTAAGACTTCTTTCTCATTTTTAATGTCCTTTATAGACTTAAGATACATTGGGATTTTGTTGTGGTATGTTCATGAAATATTTTTCTGATTTTCTTGTCATGATAGCCTAGGTTTGTGGAAGATCATAGAGGTTTGGTGTATTTTTCATCAAAGTATGTAAAGGGTACATCATTTATTATAGCCTATTCTTGCTGGTGTAACCTTGATTATCTGATTAGGCAGTATTTGCCATGTTTTCGACTCTGATGCTTTCCTTTACTTCCCCTCTAGCATAATGTACCCTTTGAAAGCAATGAACTGTATGCAGTCAACACTTCATTAGTGGAGAGCTCACTTCATCTATTTGAAAGTGTTGGAATTACTTTGCATGGAAAATTTGCCTATTCATTCTCTTCCACTCATTGTCTCATGTATTAGTCATTTGTTTGCATGAACATAGGCCTGTGAGTATTTATTTGATACTCTGAGTTACAATGCAATGTTGCTTATTGTGTTGCTCAAATTATTACATATATATAATGTGTGTGTATAAACCAGTATAAATACCTACATCTAAATGTACTTCTATATGTAATGGCCTATACCTCCATTAAGTTTATATGAATTCCTATTAATAATTCTAGCTCTTATTAGTGCACCTGATTCTAGACTGTGACTCTCATTTTTCTGCATCAGCATATTCCAACAGTAAGATCCTTGGTTCTTGCCATATTTCTCTTCTCTTGCTAAAGAATATGTTTGTCCTTCCAATTTGGTGTGATTATAAATAACACCTTACAAATGTTCATATACACATTTTTGAGGGTATGTAGTCTTTCCAATCAATTGTTTAGATATCTGGGAATGTGTTTGTTAGACTGCCTGTTTTGGCGAAGTTGGGAATTTGGATAGCTTTGAAATGCTATCTTATTGCTGTCTCAATTTGAATTTTTCTAAGGCAATTGAAAATAGTATGTTGTCATATGTGCTTTTCAATTATGGATATCCTTGTTGGTGATATGGCTAGACACTATACATGTTCAAGATTAGTTATTCATCTTATAATCACTGAATTTAAAAGTTGTTTGCATGTTTTGACTAAATGTCTCTAATCAGATGTGTTTTAATAACATTTTCTCCCATCCTTTGATTTGTAGTTTTAATTTTAGTAATTTTGACTTGTCAGATTTTTCATGTACTGTGATTTTGATAATTCATATAAAACTCATCACCAAACCCAAGTCATGGTTATTTCTGTCATTTTTTTCTTCCAGAAATTGTATTTTATAAGTTTTAGAGTTATTATGCATTTGAATTGACATAGTCTATGTTTACTCCAGAATACAAAAAAAAAAAATAGGTCCCTGGGGTATCCTGCCTCTGGGTCCTGGCAGAGACCTAGGATAGAACCAAACCCAATTGACCAAAAAAAAAAAAAAGTCAATGAAATGATTTCTAATGATATTCTTCTAGACTCGTAGATTGATACCCAGCCCAACTGTCATCACAGTGGCCTTATCCAGCAACTGATGGAAGCAGATGCAGAGACTCACAGCCAAACATTAGGTAGAGCTCAGGGAATCCTGTGAAATAGGGGTAGAAATGATTGGAGGAACCCTTGAGGTCAAGAAAACCAAGAGAGGTTGGGAAGTGGTGACACACATCCTTAACCTCAGCACTCAGGAGGCAGAGCCAGGCGGATCTCTGTGAGTTCTAGTCCAGCCTGGTCTACAGATTGAGATCCAGGACAGGCATCAAAAATACACAGAGAAACCTGTCTCAAAAAAATAGAAAGAAAAAAAAAAAAGAAAAAAGCCAAGAGAACCAACTAACCTGAACTCATAGGGACTCACAGAGACCGAATCAACAACCAGGGAGCTTGCATGGGACTGACCTAGGCACTCTGCATATATGTTACACTTCTATAACTGGATCTTCTTGTGGGACTCCTAACAGTGATAGCAGGGCCTGCCTCTGTCTCGGTGACCTGCTTTTGGAACCTATTCCTTCTACCAGATTGTCTTATCCAGCCTTAATAGAAGAGGAGGTATAGTCTCACGGTAACTTGATAGACCATGACTGTCTGATATCCATGAGCGGTCTGTCCTTATATGAAGAGAAACAGAGGAAGAGGAGTGGATAGCTGGCAGTGGGGTGGGGTTGGGGAGACTGGGAGGAGAGGAGGGAGGGGAAACTTTGGTTGGTAAAGCAAAACCAAAGGCAGCAGTTTGGGTTGTTATTGCTTGTGAGCACGTGGTGTGTCTGTGTCATTTTCTCCGTTGACTCACTTCTTCCTTTTTCCTTTGAAGCTCACTCCAGCATGTGGTCCCATGTCTGGGGCGGTCGTGCTGTTCTGCTAGCAAATGGGCAGTTTCTTCTGCCAGTGAGCCCTGCCGTGATCCTTACAGTCTTATCTTGATCCTTGAGATGAAGTATGGTGACTCCTTTCATTTTGTCCTTAATCTTGTTTGCTTTGGCCAGTTTTGCCAGCTTATCACGTAAACTTTAGAATCTACATAAACTTTGCAACCGTAATAATAGCTGATATCATGAGTGAGTTTTATAATTATAATATGAATTTGTCCAAAAATCCAAGAAGGCAAAACTATGAGGAAATAAAAGAAAACTGTGCAGGGAAACTATGCAATAAGTAAGTTAAATTTTATGAGATAAACAAGAAGACAAGCAGTTCGTGGCATTCAGAAAAAGAAACCTGAACTGTAGAAAACATAAAAGCAGAGGACACTTTGAGATTTCTATTTTCCTCTATCTCCATAAGAATGATTTTTAAAATGTCATCACACTTCACATTGTATCAAATCTCTGTAGTTATATTAAAAAGTCAGATTTGACAAAAGAAGACATGATAAGGTTTTCAAAGAAAGAGTGAACCAATTTTCCCTAGAATAAAACCATTCCACAAAGCACAGATTATTTTCCACTTGTAGGAGCAGTCTTTGACAGAGACTGCAAATGTGGTGTTTTTTATTAAAATAATTAAGTCAAAGTGGGCCATTGGATTCTGCAATATTGAAGTGCAATAATGGTTATTTAAGGCTATTAATCACACACTCAATATCATCAAATTAATCTAAATCAATTGTACTTTTAAGACACAAGTTGAAAGAAAGCTAAAAATCACAATTCATACAGGATGTAAAGTAAACATTACAATGGTCGGAGACCCTAGAACAACGTGCTTTGGACATAAGATACAATGTTTATCTATGAGTTATTTATTACTTATTGTATTAGGGTTTCTATTACTGTGAAAAGGCACCATGATCATAGCAACTCTTATAATGGAAAACATTTAATTGGGGCTAGTTTGCAGCTTCAGAGGTTTAGTCCATTATCATCATGGTAGGGAAAATGGCAGTGTGCAGGATAACATGGTGCTGGAGAAGGAGCTGAAAGTCTACATCTTGATCCACAGGTGGCAGAAGTGTGTGCTACTCTGAGTGTAGCCTGAGAATGAGACCTCAAAGCGTGCTCCCATAGTGACATACTTCTTCCAACAAGGTCACACCTACACCAACAAGGCCACACCTACACCAATAAGGCCACACCTTCTAATAGCATAGCTCTCTCTGGGCCAAGCATTCAAAGACAGGAGTCTATGGGGCTCATAACCATTCAAATCACCACACTTATGTTATATGGTTCTTATTGATCATTATTTCAGGAACCAGATGTCATTGCATGTATTATTTGGTTAATAATTTAAGAAGCCAAATTGGAAGCTAATGGCTGCCAGGGGAGGATACTCATTCTTGTTTCATGTTCTGACCACTACAGGTTACCCATACCCCAGTGGATGGTGAAGCATCAATAGCCATGGGGGCAGCACTTATTGACTCAAAACAAAAAAAAAACTATAAAAATGTGTAAAGAAAGAAGGAAGAGGACATGAATTTGGCAAGAGTATGTATGTGTCAGGGAAGGGTTTCCAGAGAAGATAGAATGGCGAAGTACTTGTGGATATGAAGAAAACTCATTGTATCTCCATATAAAACTCTCAAAGAATATAAAAGTATTATAATTTCTTAAGATCCAGAAAAAAGAAGCTGAAATTTGACTATGTGCTGAATAATATATCAGTAGATGAAGGTAGAAAAATGTAAGTGTGTCTAATACACATTGTCAATGTACCCATTTGCATCAGATCTTGAAAGTTAAGCAGAACTGGGCCTGCTTAGTACTTTCGTGGTGCAAAATAAAAGTGCTATATACAAATGGTATCACTAAGTAATGTAAAAAATAGATTTATAATATGCCTATTTATGTTTCAAGAAGATATTAAAATTGTATTAAACTGAGAAGATCTCTAAGTACAGCTAAGTAGTAAGTGATGTGGAATGATTTACTTTAAGAGATCAAGAGGAAGGTGAGATTTCTTGAGAGTTTCTTAGAGAGGTGGGGCTAGGAAAGCAGAGGTCATCAGTAGGGTACTGGGAACATTAGTTAGGGACCATTGGTCCAATGGCACCATCTGCCTAGTAACTAATTCTCTCTATGTTTTCTGGCCTTCATGCAATGTGGGAATTTTTATAGCAAAGATTTCCAAGTCCATTTATAAAATTACCAATTGTCAGTTATAATTACTGACAATGGCCACCTTACTCATTAAACCACAAGATATCAAAAGGACCAAATATTTTATCATCTGAGACTAGATTCATCCTACAGGAAGAAAGAGGTAAGCCAAAGACATTACAGTTTCTGTCCATTTCAACTTAATCAATAACAAATACAAAACACAAATTTCCACCAGGTAGAGAAAAAAATTAAAACAAAGAAATTAAGGGCTTACATTTTGTCATTGAGAGAGTGGCTGTTCATGTAAGTAGGTATAGCCTTCATGCTGTATGGGGTTTTCCCCTATTTTACTTAAAGTCACTCTTTATATTTTGCTAGTGACAGTTTTATTTCCTTTAAAATGCCTATTTAAATCATCTTAACAGTTAAAATGGATTATAAATTTGTGTTGATATTTTTAGGACATATATTGTTATTTGTGGCTGAAAGTAAGTCTGGGTGGCTGGTGAGCAGAAAGAGAAGAACTGTTTGCCTTCATCAGGAGTGGTAGAGGCAGTTTGATATTTCAATTAAAACAAAGATAGAAAAGGGACCAACTTTTATAATGCATCATCTCAGGAAGTATAATTTAAGGAATTTAGGATACGGAGCTGTCTTGAAGATTGCTTTTATTTATGCTAAACATTCTTGCCACACAGACATATGATACTCTAGGCCAATAGATGGGACTCTGAATACCCCAAATTTAAAAAGAGGTGAACTGTGTTAGATTGCATCTATAGCCCCAAATTTCTACCATGGTGATCCATATTCTGTGCCCATGGATTTTACATTAAGATATCAATGAAGTAGATTCTACTTCAGCACTCTTACAATCTACATTTAATCATAGAATTACTCTAGTAAATTGGATATAACAGAATAACAGCTTGTCAGTTCTGATGTTAGGTTACAAGATGCCTTTTGTGTTTCTGCATTTTTATATAGAATACTAACTACCTCGAGAGTAGGTACAGTTCTGCTGGTCCTATGCTTCCAAAACAGGAAGATAGCTTCTACTGAGGAAAAAGGCTGAACTGGCTCTTCTGGGCTAAGAGTCAATGCTTCATAATCTTGAGAAATGCATGGTAAATTATATAATCATATGAGTTTTCACTGGTGGTGAAACAGCACCATTATAGCAACAGATAAGTGTTATATGAGCCTTTCTTTTTCTCATAAAGCACCCATGCATGTATAAACTAAATATCTGTATTTTTCTGGGAGCAAGCCTTGTTTTTCATCTCTTAACTGAATATGTGACTAGGAACATCTTACTCCTGACCAGAATATGAAAAAGAAAAATACATGTTTATTGGTTTCCTGTGACTTTGTTTTTCTAGGAAATAGCTTTCAAATCCGAGTCAGTTTCTCTGTGATATTTTAAGCATACTGTGACCTTTGGCAAATTCTCATGCAGTCTAGATTTTCTAATAATGTGTCTCAAATTTTTCATCGTAGTTTGAGCACTGACATTTGTTTACTGTGTACTTGTTCTTTAAGAAAGTCTTGTTTAGGGGGAAAATATGGTACTAACGTGTTGCATACTTTTTTAAAGTTTTTTTTCCTTTTTTTTGGAGACAAGGTTCAATATAGATTAAGCTGGCCTGGAATTTGCAAGGTAGTGGAGGATGACCTTGATCTCTTGTTCCTCATAACATCAGTTCACAGATGCATGAGCCATTTGTAGGCATGAACCATTCTGTCTAGTTTTTGCAGTGCTGAAGACCAAATACACAGCTTTCTGTGTACCCATCACGTACTACTCTACTGATTAAGTAACAGCCTTAGCTCTTGGAACTCTTTTTTTTATTTATTTTTGGAAGAGAAGTCAGATACTTCAGGTTAATTTCCATATTCTAATATAAGCACAACCTTTTGTTTCTGTTATTTCAACTTACTTTTACCCAAAATTTCATTAGCTTTTGCTACATATTTTTAAATAGCATGCACATCACACTTTCAAAAATCAATTTTAATGTATAATTCTAAGGATGCCTTTAAAATTGTAGCACTCCATATACCTTCCTAGTACTAGAAAATGTACAGTTGTGGGTGGGAAGTAAATATACTTCTTTATCTTACAATCTGCTAAAGAAATATGACGAAACATCTGTAGAGAAAGTCATAGGTACAAAAGGATAGAGTGCATACTGCATCACAATTCAAGAGAAAGGGCAAAAGCACCATGGTAGTAATCCAATAGACTTCCATAGAAATCTGACTGATCCTTGCTAGCAAAGCATCAGATGCATGCTCTTCAGGATCCTGGAGAACTGTACACGTGTTCCAACAGATTTGCTTTTGTGGAGCCATCAAACACTGTCGTGTTTAGATTGGGATGGATTTGCTACTTTCCATATGCTTCTAAAACTTCTTTTGAACTTTTGTTTAGTGGGTACAGAGGGTTTTGACGAGCTTTCACTGTTACTGAAAACATCATGAAGAGATTTTCAAAGTTAGCAAACTTTTTTACAGGACAACTGCCTGAGTACAGATTTTGGTGCTCAAAGTGACAAAGCATTATTTAGACATCATATAGAACAGAAGATAAACTTTCATCTTGCAACTTTTAGGAAAAAATGGCATTGAAAGAATATTTATGGGATTTTTTTCCAGGTAGTGTTGTAGGTACTGGGCGATAACCATGAAGACGTGGTATCTGTCTTAGTAGGGATTCATCTCAACAGAGACATAATGCAAATAATGACTAGCCCTTGTTTTTATGAGTGTTACATATTACACAAATGGCATCTGGTTGAATTGGATGGAAAAGCAGACATGATGCAAATGATACCATTCCGAAAATGGTAGTAATTTTGTCTAAAGAGCTTAAAAACTTGAAACTTTAAAGCTATTTCAGTATTTCAAATACATGGTTCAATTTGCATTTAGCAACAAGTAATTTAAGATTTATTAATCAGTAATGAGAAAAATAATAAATATATGTGCACACCAAAATAATTCCTTGTAAGTTAACAGCAGAAAAAAATGGAAAGGGCAATAATGTAAAGAAATAAAAAACTAGTTCAGAATAACAGACAGCATATTGGCCTAGTGGAATGTTATGCAGCGATTACCACTGTGCTGTATAAAATTGGAGCATGTCCCCATACTCCACTAAATGAAAAAGTGGAATATATGTATGACCTCACATCATATGTCCTTATTTCACTGCCATTATTTTCTATTGTGTTATGTTGTCTAAACTTTATCTCCTTAAGACATTTTGAAAGACAAGTGTCTGTGTTTTCAGAGCTAAGAACTTATATTAATTTCTAATTTAATAAGTTTTTTTTTTCCTTCTTGGAAAATTCACTTAATGGACCATTTGCTCACCCATAGATTGGGCATATATGTAGGAGGAAAAAACTAAGATAAATCCACTAAGATGGCTTTAAATAACTCAGCCAGAGGGGTCATATCTTCCCACAGAATGCATTTTAGCGTGGTATGTATTTTTAATGAGAGATCTGTCTCTGCACAAATTGTCTTTGAGGGTTTGATTCTTGCTTTAAGTATGGAATTAGATGGCACTGCTGCACATTTCTTCTTCTGCAAAGCTGTGCCCTCTTCTCAGTGGTAACTTTCAAGTCATGGAGAGAGGCATCAGAAGATCCTGAAGAATCATATATGGGCCTGACTTTCATCTGGTTTTGAAAAGGATGAGGTGGAGGATGAAGAAAGATGTCACAGGCACACTTCAGTCAATACTGAATTGTCACAGATGATAATGTCTATAATCTATTGCTGAGTTACTAATCTTCCCCATACTCAGCAGCTTAAAACAACATCAAAATATTTTGTCTGACAAATCTTCAGATGAACTGGGAGTTTGTTGACCTAGGCTGAGCTCCACTGGATAGCTGTGCCTCAGAAACCAGAAGTCAAGCTGGGCGGTGGTGGTGCACGCCTTTAATCCCAGCATTCGGGAGGCAGAGCCAGGCGGATCTCAGTGAGTCTACTGACATCTACTCAGCCTGGTCTACAGAGCGAGATCCAGGACAGGCACCAAAACTACACAGAGAAACTCGAAAAAACAAAAAACAAACAAACAAAGAGTCCAGAAGCCTGGAAAGTACTGTTTCCCACTGTAGGACCATCTAGAGCTACTTTAGTCCACATGTTTCTCATTCTTCTTGTCTATGTAGGCTACCTGGGGCATCAAGTTTTTGACACTTACCCAAAAAATGCAAGTAGAATGTACAGTATTCTCAAGGTTAACCCTTGAACTAGGAAAGTCATTTCATATATATGTGTATATATATACATACATATAAATGTATACATACACACACACACACACGTATATTTGGCTAAAAAAGGCAGATTGCTGAGTATAACAGTAACTTGAAGAGTATCTGCTGTGTCTACAGAAATGCTCACACTGCTTTCTGCTGATATGATGCCATTCCAGTACAGAATATCTGACCTTAACCATGGGAAACACACCAGTCCTGGGATAGTGTTATGTGACCCACTGAAGTCACTTTAGGAAACTGTCTTAGTTTTTTTTTTCCTGCTGCTACAATAAAATACCTTAACAAAAGCAGCGCAGTGGAGAAAAGGTTTATTTTGGTTCACAGTCTGAGGTTATAATCCATCTCTATGGGGAAGTCACAGCAGCAGGAGCTTGAGGCAGATGTTCATATTGCATCTACAGTTTAGAAACTGAGAGTGGTGACTGCTAATGCTCAGCTTTCTTTGTCTTTTTTAGATAGTCCAGGATGTCAGCCAGGGCAATGATGTCACCAAAAGTGGATGGGGCTTCCCTCCTCTACTGACATAATCAACATAATCCCAGATGGTTCTTTCTCAGATAATTCCAGACATCATCAACTTCACAACTGAGATTAACCAACTCAGGAGCCGTATCTCTACATATTTGTTATTCCAAAAGTACATGAAAATTATACATTACTAATCATTTTGTGGCACAGTAAATTGAATAGGGTACTATGTGTACCCTGGGGAGACATGAACAAAATAACTACTCACTTTAAAAAGGACCAATGATGAAAGACTAAAGGAAAATTCCATCAAATCTAGATTAGGAAACCATTACGGTTAGTTACAGGAGCACAGGCACTTAAAGGCAGTAGAATTATCGAAAATTCAGCCACGCCTGGGTGATGAGTCAGGAAAGCTGGGTCATCAGAGTTCTTTAAACAATTCACAGCTCCCTGGGCATTGTTAGTGCTCCTATAATCTTAGGTTTGTTTGAAAAGCAGAACTTTCGATATACTATAGAGTTTAGTAACATTTCCTTGGATCTGCCTTATCTAGAGTAGATAATTAGTAGATTTTTATTTGGGGGAATTTATTGGCGTTTCATTTGTCTGTTTGAAGACAGATTCTCTAACAAAGATTCACCTGCCTTACAACCACTCTCTACCGTAATTAGGATTTTACGTAATGCCTGTGATGGGTAGTTTTCTCAGTTTTACGTGAACTGTGGTCACCTGAGAAGATGAAATCTCAGCTGAGGAACTGTCTCCATCAGATTAGCCTTTGGTCATGTTTGTGAAGTATTCTCTTGATTAATGATTCATGTAAGATGGTTCAGTCCATTGTGGACAAAGCTACTCCTGAGACAGTGGTCCTGGGTTATATAAGAAAAGAAGCTGAACAAACCATGGAGAGCAAGCCCATAAATAGTATTCCTCCATGGTTTCTGCATTAGCTCTTGCTTGAGTTTCTGCCCTGACTTCTCTCAATCACCCACTCTGATTATGATGTATAAGCCAAATAAATCCTTTCTACTGCATTGTGTATAGTCATGGTATTTGTGATAGTCATCAAAAGAAAAATAGGACAGAAGTTGATATCAGAAAGTGGAAAGTCGTTGTCATATATCTGACCATATTGTTTTTGGGGAGCACTGTGGAAGTTTTTGGAAGTTTGAGTTGGAAATACCATTGAGAGCCCAGCGACTGATGAGCTGATGTTATGAAGCATAAATTTAATATCTGTACTTGGAATTAAGCACTCAAATGCCATGGAAGTTCAAAACATAATAACAGTAACAACAAGAAAAAAGTTCCCTGCTAAAATATGAATAGGAGCAAGCACCCTTGAGTCTTTAAAGCAATTGCTTCTTGCTTTCCTTGTCATCCTATGGTTCAAGGATTTAGAGCAGGACTTCCCTGATCATGGCATTGTGTGGTGGATATGAATTTGGATGAGCCACTATCATTTAGCTTGCTCACCAGAGTGCAGTATCATTTAGCATATTACTGCATACAAAATTTCAACAACTCACACCAGTGGCTGTGTGGCAAGAATAATATACGTAAATATAATGTAAATAAATTTTTGCCTTTCCACTTGTCTTAGTCTGTTAGGCGTTCTAGAATGAAACAGTGAGGAATAGATAACTTACAGCCAATAGCAATACATCCTCTCAGTTTTTGGAGGCAGAAGTCCAAGATCAAGAGTGACTCAGTATCTCATGCAGGTCTGTTTCCTTGTTCACTGCCTGTGCCTTTTTCTCTGTGCAGTCACAGAAGAGCAGAAAAGACAAGCTCCCATGGGCCTGTTTCAGTGGAATACTAACTTCATTGACAAAGGTTCTGCCTTTTCCCCTAGCCAACAACAAAAGGTCCTACTTCACAATGCTATCAACCTGGGAGTTTGGGGTTCCTCAAGTGGCAGGGAAAAAGAAAATGCTCAGCTCATAATGCCATTTTTCTGTTTATGTATTATGATGACCACATGATTGAACTGCAAATTAACCTAGAAAATCTGGTCACTGTTATGCTATGAAGCTAGTACTGAAGAGATAGAGGTTAGAATGTCATTATGTGTTCTAAAAGGATGAGAGTCTTCTGTGTTGCTCATGGTGACCCATCCACTCAGTTTCGTCTTTATCCCACTCTTTTTAACATTTTCCAGCTTTAGCTGAAGCTCACATTATGATTTGTAAATGACCTCTTGCTACTTATCACAATGCTGCAAATGAATTTGAGAGAAAAAGCATATTTTCAATGCATAAAGAAATTTCCATACATAACATGGAGAATGTAAAAAAAAATAGTCATACAATATGATCTGGCTGTTATCCATTAGCACCAAGGAATGAAATGCTTGTGAAAGATGATTTAATTTTTCTGAGTTATTGGTTCATATATAAAAGAATAGTTGTTTTCTTCCTTGATGATGAATTACAATGTGATGAACAGTGTCAGATAAAGGAGCAATATTTGGCATATATTAATGCTACTAGAATTTAAGTGTCTGTTCTGTTACAGACACCCCCAGCATCTTAACAAAAAGACAATATTGTAAGTTTACTATTTGAATTCTTAAGTTCATTTGATGCATACACATTTAAATATAGTGCTTTGAATGGTGTATAGCTATTAAAATATTGTTTTAAATACTTGAAGCACATTAACCTTACTTTCTGCAATGTTTTTTGTATTCAGATTCTCCTAACATTGTCCATGTAATTTCACAACAATACTTGGAGCTATGTATAGAAACTGTAGAGCATGCATAGTGTTCTAGTCACAGTTACTATTCCTTTGACAAAACACCATAACCAGAAGACAGTTGAGGAGGAAAGGGTTTATCTGACTTACTCTTCCGTATCATAGTTCATCATCTAAGGAAGTCAGGACAGGAACTCAAGCAGGGCAGGAACCTGGAGGTAGGAGTGGATGCAGACACTGGGGATTGGCAATGTTTACTGACTTGCTACCCATGGCTTGCTCAGCCTCCTTTCTTATTGAACCCAGGACCACCAGCCCAAGGATGGAACTACCCATGATGGGCTGGGCCTTCCCTATTGATCTCTAATCAAGAAAATGTCCTACAGGCTTTCCTACAGCCCCATCTTATAGAAGTGTTTTCTTAATTGAGGTTCTGTCTTCTCCATTGACTCTAGTGTATGTCAAGTTGACATAAATTATCCAGAACAATAAATGTTCTCAAAAACTGAATTGAGAAATTCTCAAATATCTAACATTGATAAGAAGACACTTAGTTGATGAGAGGACACTTTTAAATAATTTGAAATGTTAAATCTTAAAAATCACCAAAAGGACAGTCCTCATAGATAATCACATATGAACTTATAGTTCCTAATTATAAATTATGTGCTCTCTAGGGGGTCTATTTTGCTGTTTTCAGTTTTTCTTAAAGACAATTACTCTTATCTTACAATTAATAAAAAGTCAAATTTCTCTTTTTAAATAAGATTTAAATTGTGTGTGTGTGTGTGTGTGTGTGTGTGTGTGTGTGTGTGTGTGTGTGTTTAGCACCACATGTATCTGGTGCTTATTGAGGCCAGAATAGAGTGTCAGATCCCCTGAAATTTACAGACAGTGGTGAGTTGCCATCTAGGTGCTAGGAACTGAACCCAGGTTCTCTACAAGAGCAAACAGTGCTCTTAACCACAAAGCCATTGTTCCAGCTCCCTGAAATTTCTGAATTATGTAAATGGATCTTTTATAAAACTAATTTTAGCTAGATGTTTCTTTAAAATATTAAAGCTGGATCTACACAAATATAATTCAAATTCATTAGAAAAAAATTATCAGAAAGTAAGAATTTAAGTTACCATGAAATAATCATTAGGTGATAAGTTGTATTTATATTACTCAGTTTATTTAATTAAAAAGTAACGTAATTTCAAACATTGCTTGAAATTCATCTTTGAATTCATTTCACAAGCACTTATTGTTTGTATGCTGGGTCCCAAACTGTTGCTAGAGTTTTCTCCAGTTCTGCCTGGCCCACGGTCAGGACAAATGTCTCTCACCTGCCAGTCCCACAGCCACTCAGACCCAACTGAGTAAACACACAGAGACTCATATTGCTTACAAACTGTATGGCCATGGCAGGGTTCTTGTTATATAGTTCTTCTCTCTTAAATTAATCCATTTTTATAAATTTATACCTTGCCACATGGCTTGTGGCTTACCAGTATCTTACATGTTGGTACTCATGGCAGTGGTTGGCAAGGTCTCTTGACACAGCCTTTCTGTTCCCAGAATTCTCTTCTCTGATTGTCCCACCTATACTTCCTGCCTGTCTACTGGCCAATCAGCATTTTATTTATACAGAAAGGTATCCACAGCACCAAACACTTATGAGGAGCTAGTATTAAATTACGGAGCAGAACAGACAGCAACAGAATAGTGCTAATGCTACATCACGGTGCAGTACCTTCATACAATCAATGCTGTCTTACTCTGGAAGTGAGAACAGAAAAACACTGGCTTATAAAGGAAAAAAATGGCAGAACCCTGCCACATGTACAAGGAAATCTGAGATGATTAAGATCTGAGAAATAAGCCTCATAAAGAAAAGTAGAGGGAATAATGAGCACGTGGTAGAACTGAGGGTCCAAGCATGGGCATGAAGGGCACTCTAAAGGAAGCATCAAATGGAAAGAACTTGGCACACACAGTTAGGTTTGTAGCAAATAAACATAGAGCTGGGGCATGATATGCAATGAGAAGGGAGGCTCCCTTATGTTGGTCTTTATGGACCAGGCTATGTAATTCTGTAATTATCCAATAACAACAGCTAACTGTCAGGACCATTTAAATGAGGAAATAAGAAGATGATTTGTATTTGAGTGATCTCTCAGACTGTGGAGAACAGAGATAGTCACAGTACTAGACACTAGAAGATGTTTCAAATGGCTACTGCAGTACGTAAAAGGTTACACGCAGGGGTAAAAGGAGTGGAATGACTCAAAGCCAGCCCCTGTTTCTCATCTAAAGAGCCAAACAGAGAATGGCTGCAATAAAAATAACAGGAGGCTAAATTGGAGATTATTCACTTATAACCCTATTGCATGTGAAGTTTTTATTAACTATATAGCTAGAGAACAGTAAGTTAACTGTGTATATGGGAGACAAGGGGAATGTTTCAAATACATTATATCAGTTCAGTTATTCAACAATAATAGCATCTAAAGATCTCTATTCTAGGCACTATTTTGCCATTTGGTGTATATTCCAGAATAAATAAGAGGACCAGTATAACCAAACTTGGTGGTTTTAGTAGAAGTGACAGGCAGTCCGAAATAAAAGTATAACCACATGCCTGCAGCCTGAACTTAACTTGATATTTTGATCATAAAATGTTCTGGTTGGCTATGAAAAGATAATTTTCTTTTAAAAGAAGCATCGTTAAAATAATAAAAATACACTATAGGAAATGCACATACATCTTTTTAATATTCTTTGGAAGTTTCAGGGGCCATACCAGTTAGGCCATTCCTATAGCCAGCCGTGTTTGCTCTCTGTCAGCATGCAGACAACTGAGCAAACACCTCATGGAAAACGGAAGTGATAATAAATAGTATACGCAAAGATTTTAATTTGGGACCTGGGGAAGAGAAATGGGCAGCAGATGCACAGATTAAAAGCCAGATATTTTGTTCTTTATTTTTTTCAAATACAGTGTATTATTTCACTGTCTATTTGAATAAGAAAGAAAATATAAAGAAATTAAGGCAATGAATATATTGCAAATTTATTATCTGTGGCTTTTATGATGTTCTAAATATACGTGATTAATGACAAAGACAGATATAAGAAAAAGTTGATTACACGAAATTCGTATTCTCCCTATTTTCCTGTTGAATAGTTTGAGCTATGATGCTTTTCAACTTAGCATTTTAAGTTTCATTAATTGTAGAATAAAGTCATGCTTCATTTTTGACAATTAAATACAATTTTACTGGAATGGAGAGAGAACTCTGAATTGGACTCAAAGGAGAAATCTTCTTTAAAGGTCACCCTTATTAAATGGCATGACAATTTGATCATGTCGTTCCTGCTCAATACCCCAGACTATTCTCCTCACAGTGGCTGAAGTGACGCTTCATAAAATGAAAGTCAGAACGTGTTGTTCTTCTATCTAGCATCCCACTAAGCCTGTTCATTTCCCTCTGAATAAAAGCCAAAGGTTTTGTAATCAAAAGACACTAGCTCTGTTTGCCCACCTCCCACTTCTCTAGAACATCACCCTTTCCCTTCCCCACTCCACCAGTCACCCAAGTCCTCTTGTTCTTTGACAAATGTCAAGCTTGTCCAATCACAACATCTTTGTGCCATTTTCGCTCCTGCAAATTGAGTCCCCATCTCAGGCACCCAGGACTTAATGTCCTCATTTTGAAGTCTCTGACCAAATTATAGCTCCTCAATGAAACTTTCATCGATAACTTTATTTACTACTGAAGTCCTGCTCTACTGATACAATTTTGTTCATATTTTCTCTATATTATATCTCTCTCTTTCTTACATTTATTAGTCTTTTAAGTAACACACACTTTATGTACACTATTTATATCATTTTCTGGTTTCTGTGTTCTCCATTGAGAAACTGAGCTCCAAAGTCTTATAGGTATTTCTCTGTCATATTTGCTTCTGCCCATTCTGAACATTACTCCACAAATAGAAAGTATTTAATAAAAATTGTTAAATGAATGAACGCTATTTACATTCAGTCTTCTGAGAAGCTTCCCTACAGAACAGAAGAATCCAAACATAGAATAACGTTTCTTTCAGTAGGCATTAAGAAAGAAACATGCCTTTTAGCTTCTAACTCAGCTGTAGAATCCTAGAAAAAGATACATTTTTTTACCATACAAGAAATACCCCCAAATCCAAAAATGCTTAAAACATCATCAAAGAAATCCCAAATGCAAGAAAAAGTTGATCCCTATAGAAAGATGTGGCAAACAGCCACTCTCTTAACTGATACCTATTGTTCTCATCAAAGCCAAAAACAGTACTCAGCAAAGTACTGTTAAGCTTTATTGAAAGACAAGTGTGAGTTAATGAAATAATTCAGACTTTCAGAGGTTATAGGTGTGAGGAAAAACTGTGTTCATTTACATGATCTTCTCCAGGACTTCAAAGGTGCTTATAAATAAATTGGGACAATTCTTTGAGAATTTCATTTCTTGATAAAAGCCCATTGGATGTAAATATTAGCCAGAAGGAAAGGTGACACCAATAGTAGTTCACCATCCCCCTCTCCCTTGCAGAACAAAAGATACAAAAGTGTGAAAAGAAAAACTAAAAAATTTCTAGCATGTTCAAGGCATAGGTTACATCTTCACAAAGGGATTAGGAAAGGACTGTTTTCATGGATCGGCTGGCAAGACATGCTTGGCTGAAAACTGGAACTTAGGAGAAGCAGGAATTTTGAGAATAGGAAACATTAGAGATACAGGAGAGAAAAACATTCAAAGAAGACAAAACATAAGAAAAAATAATGAATACCTCATCTTTTCAGTTCTCAGGACAAGTAATGTTAGGAAAGGAATATGACCATGAGACTTTTTCTAAGACGCTGTGCAAAGGTAAGGCCTAAGACTACAGACGGTGCCTATACTGACAAAACTTAGAGCTACATAGTCACAGAGAGATTTTTGGCTTGTGTTCATGAAGAGCCTAGTTCCCCCACATATCATCACTCAAAAGACCTAGCAGAAGAAACACATGTTCACTTATAGGAGTAAAACCAAAGCGTTCCCCAAATACAGCTTCAACAAACCTGGGGATTTTAGAAGCACGAAAATAGGCCCATCCACAAAGATACATCCACTCTGAAATTGAAAGGATAGATGATAAAAGAAGTTCCGTGAAAAAAAAAGGGAATCAAAAACAAGCAGTAGTAGCTATAAATCAGCTAACACAGAACATGAGGCAAAATAGTATGAAAAGAAACAAAGAAGGTCATGATAAAGCGATAAATGTATCAATTTCACAAGACTCAGAACAGGAAGGAATGTGCATGCCAGCTCAGGGTAAACAACCAAGTTTTATAAAACAAATCATAATCTCTGAAAATTAATTTGACAAAACTAGGAGAGCTAGGGGCAGCACAAAACCTGATTCAAAAATACATGGTGCTATCATAAAAAGTACACGGGTCTGTCATAAACCAAACAGACACATAGAAAATAGAAGATAATAGAGTAAATAAACCCACACTACCACAGCCAACAATTTCATGTGGAAAGCACCAAAAGTTCATTGGAGAATTCATAAATTCTTGAACAATGGTGTTAGTATAACTGAAAATCCAGACATTGGAGATTGATTTTCATTTCATTTATTGTTTTGAGGTTATAATTACATTGTATAATCCTTCCTTTTCCTCTCTCTAAACTTTCCCCTGTACCCCTTTGTACTCTTTTCAAATTCATGGCCGTTTTCATAAACTGTTGTTATATATATTCATAATATATATCATATATATATACCTCAAATATTATATGTCCCTAGTGTTATATATAATTATATATATATTCATAAATGCATAAATACAACCTGATTAGTCTGTATAATGTTACTTGTGTGTATGCTTTTAGGGCTGACCATTTGGTATTGGATAACCAATTGGTGTGCTCTTCCCTAGGGAAGACTGTGCTGCTCATTCTAAGCTTTCCTTAATGGTCTGTTGTTATTGTGTAGGGTTAGAGACTCCTGGTCTTTCCTCCTTCCACCTTAGGATGTCTATTACTATTATCCCTGTTCAGCTCATGTTTAGGAAGTCATGTTGGTAAGATTTTATGGACATAGCTTCTGATATTGCTCAGAGAAACAATCTCACAGGAAACTCCCTGATCCTCTGGCTCTTAAAATATTTCTGCCTCCTCTTCCACAATGTTCCCTGAGCCTTAGGTGTAGGAGAGGTTTGGTAGATGTACCTATTAGGACTGGGCCACACAACTTTGCAATTTGATAGGTTGTGGTTTTTTTATAATGATCTCCACCTGATGCAAAGTGAAGTTTTCTTTTTTATTTAGTTGGAAATAGATTTTTTCATAGAATATATTCTGATTATAGTTTCTTCCCTCCAAACTCCTCCCATATCCTCCCCGCTTCCCCACTCACCCACATCCATACCTTTTCTCTCTTTCATTAGAAAACAAACAGGAATCCAGTAACAAAATAAAATACAAAACAGAATAGATGTGATGACTATTCTTGGTTGTCACGTTGACTACATGTGGACTGAACTACAATCCAAAAATGGAAAGTCCACCTGTAAGAGATTTTTTTTTGCTTGGTTTAAAGTGGATGAATATGCTTATAGTCTGGAATTTTGAGGTGGAAAGATATGAGTCTTTATTTCTGATCTTGAGGTAGAAAGACACAGCTTAAATTGGACCACACCTTCTTCTGGAAGTCTATATAAGGTTATGGAGGAAGGAAGCTTTTGCTCTTTTCCTGCTTACTTTTTTAGCTTGTTCCCAAGTCCATTCCTTCATTGGCATTAGAGCCTACCTCTTCAGAATTCCACCATCTACTGAAGACCAGCTGAGACATCCAGTCTTGTGGATTGAGCAAATTCTGGATTCTTAGACTTTCTGTTCGTAGTCCGCCATGGTTGGATTAGTTAGACAATCGCTTGTAAGTGATTCTTACAATCTCCTCCCTATATATCTAGAAAAAGAGATTCATTATATAAGTTCTGCTGCTGTAGAGAACCATGATTAATACAATAGGACAAAGGAAACAAACAAATGGGAAAGCAATAGAGCCTCCCTCCAAAAGCAGGAAACACATACAGATGTTAACACATACATTCACAGAAAACCCAGAAATATAGAATTAGAAGCCACAAGATATAAGCAAGAGATGTGTAAGGAAAAAATACCAGGACAAAGCATTATAAGACAAAAATCCTCCAAAAATAAAATGGAGTTTGTTTGTGTTGGCCATCTACTGCTGGGCATGTGGCTATTGTTACTGAGTTTGTTTATGTTGGCCATGTACTGCTGGGCATGGGGCTGTTGTTAAGTGTGGTTTATATACACTAAGAGTCTGGTGGAGAAAACTAATTTTTTCTTCATGAGTAATTGTCAGTTGTAGATAGCTTCTGGGCTAGGGATGGGTGCTGTTAGCTTTCTCTTTCAGCCCTGAGACCCCTGAGACCCCTTCGGCTTAGACCTGTGCAGACCCTGTGCATGACGCTACACATGTGCATGAGTTCTGTTGTATCTGGAAGGCATTGTTTCCTCGGTATCTTCTGTATCCATTAGCTCTTACCATCTTTCTGCCTCTTTTTCTGCAGAGTTCCCTGACCCCTGAGGGGAGGTATTTGATGGAAACCTCTCACTTAGGACAGCATGTTCTGAGGTCTCTCACTCTCTGCAATTTGTCAGTTATCAGCCTCTGTATTTGTTCCTATGTACTGCAGGAGGAAGATTCTTTGATGATGCCTCAGCAAGACAATGATCTATGAATATAGCAGAAAGTTTTTAGGAGACATTTTATTGCTCAGTTCCTTTAATAGAACAGTAGTATTTGGAGTTCCCCTAAGTCCATGTCCTATCTTTTATCAGGTTCTTAGAACCCAGGCAGTGTCAGACATGGGTTCTATCTCATGGACTAGATCTTAATTTCAATGAGATAGTAGTTGGTTACTCCCACAATGTTTGCCTCACTGTTGTACCAGTGTATCTTGCAGGCAGGTCATCACTGTAGACCACATGGTTTGTAGATGTGTGTAAAAAGTACCTTCAAGTACTATGAACACTATTCAGTAGGGGTAAAGGTTCTAGGTAGGCACCAGCTCCACTTCTCCATGTTCAGTGAGTTATGTAGGTATTGTCTTTAGTAATGGGGTCTCACCACCAGTATGTGGAGAGCAACCAATAAACTGGGCATTATCCTGAGTTGTAGAGGGGTTCACATGGGAGCCCTTTGGCCAACAGCTGAATTAGATGTGACCCATTCCCAGTACTGAAGGTTTAATGTGTGACAAGTGATGTCTAGTTGGATCTTTGTCTCCCTTGTTATTGATGATTCCATTCAGGTCTCTTTCATAATTTTTAGGAAGCTTCTACTTTAGGTTCTGTGCAACCCCTCAAGAGGCCCTTGGTTTTAGCTGTCCCTCCCTGAATTCTCTCCTTGTTTCCTTCTTATCTCCCCTTCCCCATTTGATCCTCTTCCTCAGTCCCCCACCTCCTCATCCATCTGTAACTATCTATTCTATTTCTTCTTCCTAGGTAGATCCTTCCCTTCTCCCCAGTCCCTTACTCTATACTTAACAAAAATATTATACTGCATGAGGTAACATAGATACCCCAAAGACAAATATGGTACATATTCACTCATATATGGATCTTTTCTGCTAAGAGAACTTTTCTTAATAAGAGATGAGGACCACACTTATCTATGGGTATAAGAACAAATGTTTAGAATATAGATAGGAATTATTCTGGTTTAGTAAAGTAGTAGTTGTAGGTTCTTCTCTGTGATGCATAACTTCGCTAACCCTGTATAGTTGGATTAGTTTCCAGTACCAAGTATGATTTCCTTCTTGTGATGTGGTTTAAGTCAATTAGACAGCTGTTGTTTATCACTAAGGTATGTGTACCACTACTGAACCCTGAGGGTTATTGTGCCATATTATGATCAATACACATGAGTCTATTTAATGCGTAATAGGGATTTATTAAGATATAAGTTGAGGAAATACATTCATGACTACAGATGAGTAAACAGCTGAAGTCATCCTCTGTTCTGACAGAATCGAATCCATCTGGCAGTCCAATCAGACCAGGAAGCAGGCAGCAGGGAGAAGAGGATCGTGACCCTTCTTCCTTTCCTTTTAAGAGGTCATGTACACTGGCAAGAAGCACTGCCTTGCCTCCTTCTGGCCCTACAGCCCAAGGTCATGGGCAGAGCAAATACTACTACAGTGCCATGCTTGACACAGTTGTGGTTCTTAGGTATCATAGATAGGTAAGAGTGTTGGTTACTTCCCTCCTTTGGAAGCTTTCATGGCACCTTCTGATACCATGAATACTAGTCCTCAGAGAGGAAGCTTTCAGGTCAGTTACAGCTCAGGGCCTTTTGTGCCTAGTGTCTGGAGTACATGGTATCTTCATCTCTGTGGAGAAATTCAGAGAAATAGCAATAGCCTAGAATGATTTAGGAGTCTCTTGGACAACTCTGACCAAAAATTGAAGACGTATTCTTGGACTCACAAGGACTGAAACAGCAATCATGGGACCTGCATGGGTCTGTACCAGGTCCTCACTGGATATGTTATGGCTCATAGTATTGTGTTTTTGTGAGACTCCTAACAGTGGGAACAGGTGTAACAGTGGGAGTGGGACCTGTTCATTGGCTCTTGAGACTCATTTCCTCCTTTTGGGTTGCTTTCTTCAGACTCATTGTGGAGGCTTTCACCTTCTCCTATTGTGTCTTGTTTTGCCCTGTTTGGCTGTCCTCTCCAAAGGCCTGCTCTTTTCGGAAGAGGAAATGGAGAGGGAGTAGATCTGGGGGTGGGAGCAGCTAGGAAGTGTGGAGGGAGGGAACTGTGTTTGGGATATATTGTATGAGAGAAGTTTCTATTTTCAAGTTTTTTTTTTAAAGAAAGGAACAAACAAAAAGAGGATTTCTTATGCTTGGTACTGGAGATATTTTGTTAGATTTTTTTTTTTCTCCAAGAAGGAGTAATATCAGCTCAGATATCATATAGTAATATATTTTTAAGATTTTTTTTAATTCAAAAGCTACTTAATTTTGGTCAAATTATTATGCTTCTACCTTCAGAGTTTTAAATTATATATACAATAGATTTTTCAAAGTTTCAGAACTACATTCTACATACATGAAGCAACATCTTTCTGTTGACACTTGGTACAATATGTGTCTAAGCACTGTTAGAGATTTGAGGGATGCAAATTGAATATCTTATACATCAAACACCCTGACATAAAGCAGTATTAAGTATAAAAACTGAAGCATCTAATAAAACTGACATACTTACTTATAAAGTGGTCAATATTAATTCCTGATAATTAACAGCTTACTTAACAATGATGTAGAGACAGCTTCTTGTCAATTTATCATACAATGACTGCACTTCACTGGCTTTTTTACCTTTCCTAGCCCCCCACCTCTCCATTTACTTCCTGTTTCTCTGGGTCATTGACAAGTCACTTTCTAAGTGGTTCAGTCCCTTTCTAATTTGTCACTTATCTCTCAGAACCTGGCATTCCTTGACAATTCTGCTTGTGTTAAATGACACTTCTTTCAAAAAAAAATAACACTATATCTTCTGTCACAGAGAGAAGACTGAGTTTTAAAAGGCAATGGGAATTTAGGAGACTATAACCTTCTGCATAGGTGAGGAATGGGTGTTTGTATGATTCCACACCCTGTTCACAAGTATGTACTGAAGGATTTGTATTCTAGGAGGTGATTTTCAAATGGGTTTGATAGAATGTATGAAAAGGATAGGATTTTTTTGATTTAGCATTCTCTTTATTATGATAATTTATTAGCAAGACAGCATTTCAAGTTAGAATGGATTCACTTTCTTAGCACATTTCATTCAGCTATAGATTTTTTTCTCATCCATTCTCAATCTGGTGTGTTGCCTTCTGAAATAACTGCATTCTCTTCTTGATTGTAAGTAGTGCTAATTAAGAAAAATAAATCGAAGCAGGAGAGTTAATTGGTAACATGATGTAGAAGTTTGGACATACATTGGTCCCATTTTTGCCATGAATTAGCCTGAACAAAGAAAAGTATAAAATATCATAACTTGTAATGTCAGAAATGTCCCTTAATTTTAAAGGATTTTATTTATAAGATACACATAAATTTTAGGGCTAAGCCAATGATGGCAAGCTAATTTGCTAGATTATAGATATGATGACTAAGATAGCCATAGTTCACATGACAACAGTTAGCTGAAGTTGAGAGGTCAGGAAGATAATTCTGTCTTCTCAATCACACATACATTTTTAACAGAAATTAATGTCAATCACAAAATTCACAGATAGTTTACCTTCTCTTCTAGTTTTATATTCTACAGAATGCACCACTAAAGTAGGTACCTAACTGAACAGCTTTGGCGCGTGACTATTCAATTGGCAGAATCACAAGCTTGCTAGTATCAAGGCTCTGATTATCCGTTCATTTTCTGAGCACCTGGTGTTGCCCTTAAGTGGTTTGTATGTGAGTTTATTCCAATGTCTCTTTCTTCTGCTGTTCCCATGTGCACTGAATGATCTGTTTGATTGTCTTGTGTTCTCTTGTGCCCTGGGAGCCTGGAAGAGTATCAGAACTAAAGCAAAGATGCCGGTGAACTTTCAGCAAATGAATAAATACATAAATTTGGAGGCTTCACTTTTAGTTCGTTTCACCAGACGAGGAATAAAATCACAATTTATGTTTTGTTCTTGTTTATTATTCATTGCAACATCTCCTCATGCTTTGCCACTATCTCTGCTTGACATCATTTCTGAGATTAACCCCATTTATTTGGCTTTAGAAAAATTCTCTGTTTTTAAAAAGTTTTCTTTTGTTGAAAAAAATTGAACGAGGAAATTGGTCTTTTTCTTTCTGTGTGACCCAAGATCTTCAGAATATTTTCCAAGACTTCAGATTCTAAGCTTTATTTTAATAAGCTAATATATCTTGAAAAAATGTTATTGCAAAATCATTAATATATCAGTTAATGAGTGAGCATAAGTAGTACAAGTTTCTAAAGTACTATGTTTGTATAAGAGAAACATACTTTGGTATAGAATGAGTTTACAAAATATTTAGAAGTAGAGCTTCTAGTAGTAAATGGAGGATTGTTGTGATTTTAAGGTAATTTTGTGCTAACATTTATCAAATATTAACAGTTTCTACTTTTAACATCTATTTTTTTCTTGCCTTGGAAATCTTTCTTCTAAATATTATATGCTGTTAGTAAATTATAAGTCCTGAGATAAGAATAGTCATTTCAAGAGTATAGAAATCTACTAAGTAAAGAAGATTACACAATTCAAAATATGCAGCAGAGAAAGAAATGTATCAGGGCATTTTGAAATTAAAATAAAACCCTGTTTTTCACTTTTGAGTAAGTACCATATTTGGATTAAATAAAATGGATATTAAACCTGACTTTATGAATAAACTATTTCCAAAATAACTTTATATAATCGTAGAAATGAGTCACATCTCACTCAGTGACTTCTCATCACGATGCAAAATGACTAGTGTGCAATGTCACAAACTGAAAACAAATGTTCCTGTAATTCCCCAGTCAGATCTCGGCTGGCACTAAAAAGAAATGACAGCATAGTTTGTTATCGCTAACTGTCGCTGGATTTTGCTCGTGAAGACTTTCTCTATATTATTGAGCCGACCTGGACTATCTTGATTCAATTTACTTTAATCAGACAACTTCTAAAATGCTTCTGGTTAGTATTTGGTTTAAATGAAGCCAATTTATTAAAAATGTTAGATGTTTCCACTTAACATAGCCTGAATAGCTAAGAGGCAAATGATGGCATGAGCATAAAGTGGCATAATAAATCAAAGGACAACCTTTTCCTTCTAAACATTCCCAAGGTTAGTTTTCATCTTTAATAGAATTGCTGATCTGTCAACTGATCAACTGTAGAGATGCTCGTGGCCTGTCTCAATAAAAAGAAGGATGCCAACAATAATGAGAAATAACCCCTTTGAGTATTGTCTAAAGCATTTTTGGTTTCCAGCTTATGTTTTGTGTGCATTGAAAAATCCCTTTCCTTCTTCAGAGTAAACTTTCAATTGATTAAAAATGAAAAGGACTTAACTGGAACACATTTTTAAGTGGCATGGAACAACAGCCCATTGTGATAAATAATATTTTCAGATTCAACTTTAGATTTCAATGAAGACAAAAACATTTGATTAGAAATTTCCAGTTTCTCAAGGGACAAAAAATAAGTGTTACCAGTAAATGAAGCGTTTTTAAGGGAGTCATTTGAATTAAAAAAAATTACTAATGATGCATAACATCATTAGTGACCTCAAGAATGTCTCTATGAACTTCATACACTGAAGAGAAGTGAAACAGAAGTCCTCTCTTTAGAATCATGAATAAACTCTCCACCATCAGTTTTATTTTTACAAATAACAAGCATTTTAAATTTCCTTTAGATATCTGCAGTGACAGTTACATGACAACTCTCACTTTGTCTTTGGAAAAGAAAAACAGACTCTAAAGAGGATAGGAAACCCAGGTAGTACCACATCATATCACCCGGACTAAAAGATTTTTAGCCATCTTTAGTCAGAAAGATGACACAGCAGTGTGGTGTTTCAGTTGCTTCTGAAATGACATCCACACAAAGTAGGTAGAGAAGAAAACCTCTATTCTACTTATCCTGTACATGAATGTCTGTACCCGCTGACCTCACATAAGATGCCTGGTTAGACAAAGTGGATTTTGCTGAATATACTCCCATTTCAATATGAATTATTTGCCTAAACATGCCTACATCTCACGGAGTACCATCTATTCATGGAAGAATTCCAAAGCCCAGTACCTGATAAGCATCATATGGATCCCTGTCAACTTCTTTGGGGGTATGCAAGTCACTTTATCAGCCAAAATGTTCAAATTTGTCTTAAGAATGTCTAAGTCAGACATTCGATTTTACTCTCACTGAGCAAATACATAGGAGCTCTATGGAAGAATTTCCATAGGAAATAATGACAGCTTTCAATCAGTCAATTACAGAGTGGAGTGCCGATTTTTTTTTGTACCAATGTTGGATTATTCAGATACGACAAATCATTTAGAAGTTTAATCCAGTAATTTGTTTGAACATGTACCCTGTTAGTGCTAAAGTGATGTGAAATATTCCTTTACACTGTGTGAATATATGTCACTATGACTGTTTAATAAACAAGCTGATTGGCCTATAGCTGAACAGGATAAGGTTAGGTAGAAGAGCCAAACTGAGAATGACTGGATGAGAAAAGGCAGAGTCAGAGGAGTCCCCAGCCAGATGGAGAATAAATTGGACACACAAAATGGGATAGAGGTAAAAGTCACAAGCCTTGGGGCAATACACAGATTAATAGAAATGGGCTAAGTCATAAGAGCTAGTTAGTAACAAGCCTGAGCTATTGGCTGAGCATTTATAATTTATATTAAGTCTCTGAGTCAGTTATTTGGGAAGTGGCTGCTGGTTATTTGAGAACAATCAGTTAGGAGAGGAAAACTCTACGTACAGTAAAGTGCAATAAAGAGTATTCCAAATTTTAATTTTCATAGGCCATAAAGATATCTAATAGGTTCCTTTAATTCTTTATCTAAATATGTGTCACCACAAAGAAAGTAAAAATACATTTAGTCTACAAGTTCATAATCAAAGAAACACACACATACACTAAAGTATCTTCAAAATGCTAGCATCTTCATGAACATCATTTTAAGAAAAATAGCAACCTTCTTTGCCTCCTGCAAATATACAGGAAAATGGGACTGTCTCTAATGAAACTTACTTTCTCCTTCATGGATTAAAATGTCACTCCAACATTCTGGACACTTAATTTCTAACACTTCTCCCTTTCTTTCTCACTTCCTTCATTTTTTCCTTCCTCCTTTTTTTTCTTTCCCTTTTCTTTCTTCTTTCTTTTGGAGACATTGTCTCATTATGTAGCCAGTATCACTTGAATTCATGACCCTCCTAAACAAGTTCTGTTAACTGGGATTACAGGTATGCACCATCACATCCATCTATCACTGTTTTGTGGTAGTATGGTGTGTATCTCTACTGCTAAGTTCATCTTCCCAGACTTGTACATTGCATTTTACATAATACAAATATAAATCCCTACTTTCTACCCATATAGATTTAAATATATATGAGAGAAAAGAAGAAAAATGAAGAGAGATAGAGAGAGGTTTCCTTCCTATAAATACAGCTCAATCCCTCACCATAGTCTAGAAATGAAGCTGGCAACTAAACATTATAATAGCAAAATAAATCATTTACCAATAAATACCAAAAATTAAAACCATTAAAATGAGATAACATCATTAGTTTATACAATAACACACATGTACCCTGTCATTTAAAATGGGAGATGTGGTACAACACTATACTGATATAATGTTATTGTCTTGTAGACATTTCTCCTGAATTGTAGAAAAACAAATGCAAACTCAAAAACAATTATTCTTTTTTTGAAATAGAAACATTTTATATTTACTCATTAAACTGTAGATTTATTGTAAATGTAAAACTGAAAAGTAAAAAACAAAAACTAGGAAGAAGAGTGCCATCTGCAAGCCATCCACTCAGATGCAATGTTATACCATGGTCTTATGAATTAGCACAGTTTAATAGACACCTGTGAGTACTATAGTACTAGCCATTTTTAAAATGCTATACATTTTCCATATGAAATAAAGATACTATTATAAAGTACATATATACATACAAAATATCCAGTCTACTCTGTATTGCTATGTATTATAAAATAAGTCAGTAACCATGATAGTGCATAGGATCTGTGTATAAATAATTTATATAGTTTGAAATAAGATGAATCTCTTTATTTTATATAGTTGTCACTGGTGTGTGTGTGTGTGTGTGTGTGTGTGTGTGTGTGTGTGTGTGTGATCTAGTTAAGTGTTCTTTGTGATTGCCTCTTTGATTTTAGCATTTTATGTTGGCTTATAAAAGTTCATTAAATGTTAAACTAATTTAATCTTTGTAAAACTTCTTGCATGTTTGCAAACATCATGATTTTGACTCATTATACCCTGTGGATGAATACATTCTATTGCTTTGAGTTTGCAGCTCTGATATGCAGAAACTTTGGCTAAAGCACCATTTAAAACATCAAGTTGTCTAGTCTCCACAGTTGGGAATTCTGAAGGTGAGATCAGTGCCATAGCTCTTCCAAATGATTAGGGAAGGTAAGCATTCAATGTCAAACAAGAGAAGTGCCCAATACTTGAAAGTCAATATTAACAAAAGCAAGGACTGAAATATGTTACTACACAGCACACAAAATGAAATTATCTTCATAATGAGGCTGGGAGCAGTTGGCAAGCCCCAGAGTAATAGCTTTGCACAGTGTAGTTGGGGATGAATGTGGCTGTCACAGGAGCTGGCTCTTCTTCTGCTTGCATTGGTGGAGTCTGAGTTGATTTCACGTAGTCTCATATGGATCCAGCACAGCTATTTTTTTAACCACATGTAGGGCTTTTATTCCTGGAGAGGCAAAATCTCTATCTTTAGCTATTCAAATGAAGAGTCCAGCTCCTAAAGAAAGAGTAAAATAGATGTTAACAGTCTTGGGAGAGTGGGAGATGATGGAACAAGAACAGTGAACAGGGACAGAGGTGGGATTTGATTAATTTGAATGATTTCTGGTACGTACTCCCAACAGAATAGACAATTGAGGTGATGTGTATGCCCATGTGTTTTGATATGATCCGAGCACAATGTATACATGGGTTGAAATATCATAATGAAGCACACAAATATGTACAAATGAGTATGGACATATATGCACATAACGTAATTGTATGTGTGTTTTATTTTTTATGTATCATTGAGTTAGCTCAGTAGAATGAGTAAAATCTTAAATGAATAAATATCACTCCTCCTAGAAAATGCTTTGGTGGTTGCCTCACCAATTGGTGGGAGAAAAGCCTTGGGCACTGATAGAGGTGCCTCCAGGGGGCAATGCAGGAACTCCGGTAACTCCCATCTTCTTCATTAGACTATCCGGTTTCTGTGGTCATTTTGAACCTTATGCTAGCCCTTGGTGGATTCTGTAAGATTTGTAAAATAAAAATGGATTCCTTATATGTAATTGATACTTAAATGTGTTTTATCTTAATTTAAAAAGAAGACATCACAGTTGAAACCAGAGACACCGAAACAGTTCTTTGGAAGCTGTGACACTGAGATCATGAAAAAGTCTAACTGGAAAGCGTTCCTGATACCACAGCTTCCTCCATGGAAAGGTTGGACCCTTAAGAAACTGGATTTTTCACAGGGATTTGTGACTCTTCTGTGTGCCTCTACTGTACATTTGCTACAGGGTATTTTCCTTGAAGTAAATTTTTATTTAATAATTTTGAGGTATAGACACCATTAAGTGTGGAGAAGTTATGCTATTTCATATTCAAATGTGATCTGATTTTTTTTATAGGTGGAGAGCTTTGGCTTTGAAAAACAACATTCCACATCATAAATTATTCAAGAGGCAACTCCACCAACTTGCATGCTTCTTTGTAAATGTTCTCTTCCCTCAAGTGTGCAGGCTGCTACTAGGATTTATATTTTATTTCAGATAAAGTATGCAGAAATCTCAATATTATATAAGTGCAATGTACTTTTCATTGGATAGATGCTTTAAAAATGTCTTGACCTTTCAAATTACAATATATAATATTCTCGAGAAAAATGCGTAGTTTCTGCAAGTGGAAAAACATAAGGGTTTTTGAATTTGAGCAATGAATGGTTAGCTAGACTAGCTCACTAGCATGTATATTCCCTTTTTAACCCATACTTAACAGGTTATTTTAAAGTAGAGCTCAGCAAATATCATAAAATGTCTTGGTACATTTAGGAGATGCAAACTGTGGATCTGCTAATGTTAATATGTATTATGTCTATATGGTGAGTAATGGGACAAATGCAAAAAGGCAAAGAGAGAGCTGTGGGGTGCAGATCAGTGAGTAAAGGAGATGCCTGGACAAACAAGAGGCCCTGAGTTCAAATCTCTGGCAACCAAATAAAAATCCAATTGAGGATTTGTGAACCCTTAACCTCAGAACTGGGAGTGGATGATGGTCCAGAGACAAGATGATCACACAGGCTGGTTGGTTGCAGTTCCAACTTCAGTGAAAGGCTTTGTCTCAAGGGAGTAAAACAGAATGATAGAGAACAACACTCAGCATCCTCTGTTGGTTTCCACGTGCACCCCCAACACACACACACACACATACACGTAAGCATATACCATACACACAAAAGAAAAACAAAACATTTGAACAGTACAACAGACACAGAAATAATTCACGTCATATTAAAAACAAATTTTCAGGGGTTTACATTTTTTTTTGAGACAGGGTCCATCAATGTAGTAGTGGATATCTGAGAATTCACAATGCAGACCACGCTACTAGCCTCTAACTCACTGAGATCTTCCCGCCTCTGCCTCCCTAGTGCTGGGATTAAAGGCATGTATCACTGCATTCATTTATTTTAAAGGTCAATGTAAAGCATCTGGTTGACACAAAGATTAATATATTTATAATTAGCTACTATCGACAATTTAATAGATTTAATAATGTAAAGAATAAAGAAGTAAAACTACTGAAATAATTAAAAATTGACACAGACTCTACCTACAAAGACATTTGCTTCCTGGAGAATCTCTTCTTGAAATTATCTTTCCAAATTTGAGAGTATAAAAGGGATGAAAAAAATTAAAATTCCACTTCGGAAATGCAGTACAAGTTGCTGAAATTATGATTCAGTGACAGAAATAAATGAATCTAAAAGTGTGTGAGTATAATTATGTACCACAGGTAGTAAATGTCATGTTATGTTTCAGTGATTTTATGGATATCAAACTCATCTGTATGCTATTTCTAATAGCAGCTTTATGACCAAACTAATAAATATAGGAAACTGTTCTGATTCTAATAATACATGGTTTCTTATGGTGGTAGTTTATTTTGGCTAATGTAAAATGATAAATCTGAAGGCTAAGGTTAAAGCAAGCCTTGAAAAAGAATTTAAAATATGGGATGAAATCTTTGTCCTAGATCTTCCTAAAGTCATTATTCCATTTTTTGAAAGTATACTTCGGGGGCTTCTTTTCCACTTCAAAGTTAAAGCCATTAAACTTACTGTTCCATGTAATAAATTAATAAACAAGAATAGATTAACCAAATGATATGGAGCATTACCTTCGTGCGGTTCCTCTCACTCTCATCTCGTTCATTGTTGTTTCTCTCTTGGGGACTGGCGGAAAGTTCTATTTAAATTTAGATTGAATAAAGTGCTCAGTAAGACATTTCAGAATCCCAAAAGGGTGGTATGTGGTAGAGAGGAAAAAAAAAATGGATTATGCCCCCCCCATCCCCACCCGTAATGCTTTGG
>CABHPH010160916.1:0-26905 GCA_902168325.1 Peromyscus nudipes
GTGCAGTCTCTTCCCCCATCAAAGACTGCCCTATTAGAAGGAGCAGGTGGCGGCAGGGCTGCTTGGAGCGTTGCTCTTCCTTTACGACTCCACTTAACTCTGTAGTTAATTTAGTCCCTCAGCGTTATGGTTAGCAGAGCAGAACCTGACTAGGTCCTAATCCCCAGTACATGTTTGTCTTTTCATTCATAACTTTAAGCTTAGCCATTCATGATCTGAACAGAACTACATAGAGAAGAAAGTCCTCCCACCTTCACCCCATTTTACTTACCATTTTCAGCCCTACATTCCCAGTTTGGCTGCCCCCAAATAGGCACTGAACATGGGGGGAAAATAACTGGTGCTCCGTGCATTGCCTCCTGGGCAAAAAAACAAAACAAACAAAAAAAAAAAACCAAAAACAAAAAACAAAAAACGCCCGTCGGTTTCTGCCTTTCAGCTGCGGGAGCTCCGGCATGAGAATGTGGTTCTCTACCTGGGGTTATTCCTGGCGGGGACAGCAGACAGCCCTGCCGCCCCTGGGGAGCGCATCTTGGCTGTGGTCTCAGAGCACTGTGCTCGGGGCTCCCTCCATGACCTCCTGGCCCAGAGAGACATAAAGCTGGACTGGATGTTCAAGTCTTCTCTCCTGCTGGACCTCATCAAGGTGTGTGTACTGCCTGTGTGTGTGTTTGCGGGAGGTAGAGACGTGCTGACGGGAGTGGTGGAGGACCAGGGGAACTGAGGTTGCCTCTTCCTCCTTCCAAGGGAATGAGGTATCTGCACCACCGCGGTGTGGCCCACGGGAGGCTTAAGTCTCGGAACTGCGTGGTGGACGGGAGGTTCGTGCTCAAGGTGACAGATCATGGCCACGGGCGACTGCTGGAAGCGCAAAGGGTGTTACCGGAGCCTCCCAGTGCGGAGGGTAGGAGTCCCCAGCTGCACCCCTGGCACTGGAGCATCCCCTAGGATCCGTATAGTCTCAAGTGCTTTTCCCCTTTCTCGCATTTTTCACATCCCAGATCTACTAACAATAAGCAGCCACAGAAAAGATCTGTGGCTGGGACGTAGGGGCTTGCCAGGGAGTGCCTGAGTTCTGGGTCTGCAGATAAGTGGAGCTTTGCAGAAGGCTGGCTCTCCGGAGGCGGAGTCTTCCCTAGGCACCGCCTTCGGGTGGGCAGGCTTTTCTCTGAAAGGCTCAAATAGTCTGGGCTCTGAGCTATTTGAGGGGTTGTAGGATTAATTAGCATCAATGAGGATGAGGATCTGGTTCTCAGGGCCACCGCAGCCTCTCTCGTGCCCACGTCCCTCTTTCTTCTTCCTAGATCAGTTATGGACAGCCCCAGAGCTGCTTCGGGACCCAGCCCTGGAGCGACGGGGAACACTAGCTGGGGATGTCTTTAGCCTGGGCATCATCATGCAGGAGGTCGTGTGCCGCAGCACCCCGTATGCTATGCTGGAGCTCACACCCGAGGGTAAGGTGGCACCCTGCAGTTAAAACAGCCAGCCTGGACCCAACCTGGCTCCTGGCTCTTTAATAAAGGGAAGCCCCGTGGTGAGACTTCATTTTGTGGTGGCTTTCTTTTTTGGTTTTTCGAGACAGGGTTTCTCTGTGCAGCTTTGCGATCTTGTTCTGTAGACCAGGCTGGCCTCGAACTCACAAAGATCCGCCTGGCTCTGCCTCCCAAGTGCTGGGATTAAAGGCTTGCGCCACCACCGCCTGGCTTGTGGTGGCTTTCTTAAAGCTGGGGTCTAAGGCGGCAGTGGGAAAGCCAAGCCAAGCATGAGGCGAGTGTTTCAGGGCACAGATCTTAACAGCTTCTGTCCTGACCCTGGGCCCACCCTGCTCTTCCATCGCACAGACAGGCTCCTCTCTGATTCTCAGAGATCCTAGGAAGGCAGAAGGAACAACAGAGGGGTCAGAGGACGGTCCCATTGCATCCAAATCCAAATCGTTCTATAGGATTCTCACCCATTCCTTATGTTCAGTAAACATTAGTTTGTCTCTGTCGCCTCTTACTGACACTCAGATTTCAAGGGCCTCCAGTTACTCCTAGAGACACCCATCCATGTTACACTCCCCCACCAGCTAAAGTGTCTCTTTACTTATTTATCTGTGTGTAGTGTATGCATGTGTCCATGTGTGTAGACAGTTGTGTGTGCATGTGTGTGTGTGTGTGTGTGTGTGTGTGTGTGCGCGTGTGTGCAAATGGAGGCCACGGGCCAATGTCAGGTGTCTTCCTCAATCGTTCTCCCCTTCATTTTTTGAAAGAGTCTCTCACTGAACCTAGAACTCACCAGTTAGCTATACTGGGCAGCAGCAAGCCCTAGGGAGCCCGTGTTTGCCTTCCTAGTGCTAGGGTTACAGGGGTTGCCACTGTGCCTGGCTTTTTAAAATTATTTTAATGTGGCCGCTGGAAATCCAAGCTCGGGTCTTCTGACTTGCATGTCAGGCAC
Source organism: Peromyscus nudipes (assembly GCA_902168325.1). Lineage (NCBI taxonomy): Eukaryota > Metazoa > Chordata > Mammalia > Rodentia > Cricetidae > Peromyscus > Peromyscus nudipes. Next base: position 2,437 of record CABHPH010160916.1, read on the forward strand.
TTAGTGACTGAGCCATCTCCTAAGGCCTGGAAGTTCAAAAAATCCTAGCCAGGTGCACGCCTTTAATCCCAGCACTCGGGAGGCAGAGGCAGGCAGATCTCTGTGAGTTCGAGGCTAGCCTGGTCTACAGAGTGAGTTCTAGGACAGCCAAGGCTACACAGAGAAACCCTGTCTCAAACCCTGAAACAAACAATCCTCTCTGGCTGGGAAGAAGCTCAGTTGGTAGAGTACTTGCCTAATGCACACAAAGCCCTGAGTTCAATTCCCAACACCCCATAATCTGGGCGTGGTCATACAAGCCTGTGGTTCCAGCACTTGCTTGGGAAGTGGAAGTAGAAGGACGAGAAGTTCGGGGTCATCCTCAGCTGTAGCAAACTGGAGAGCAGCTTGGAATCACACGAGATCCCCTTTCAGTGCCCCTGTCTTAGGCTAGAGTGAGAGGTGGGTTGTATTTGGGTTTGCCCACTTCTCACGGTTTCTTCTTGCCTCTAGAAGTGATCCAGAGGGTACAGAGCCCTCCTCCACTGTGTCGGCCCTTGGTGTCAATGGACCAGGCACCCATGGAGTGCATCCAGCTGATGACGCAGTGCTGGGCAGAGCAGCCAGAACTTCGGCCCTGTATGGACCACACCTTTGACCTGGTCAGGAGCTGGGATTGGGCAAGGACTGGGCTGGCCCCTAGGATCCTAGATTCCTGTCAGCATCCTGTTCCTGGGCAAGCAGGCTAGCAGGATCTTTGACCTTTTAGGTTCTCTTCTAAGGATTAGCCTAACGACTGCAAATTTGGTAGGGAAGGTTTAGGAAGCATGCGAGGAATTGGGGAGGCCTTTGGAATGGGAAAGAGAACTCTGGATGGGAGAAATACTTAATCCAAATCAGCAACATTGAATAAGAACCAGATATGTGCTTGGTTTACTGAGACAGGAAAACCCTTGGCCTGAGTTCAGTGCCTTGTCAATTCCAACTCAGAGCAGCTATCTGTGGGAACCCTCCTTTTCCACATACCTCCTAATATCCGCAAACATAGTGGCCAGGAATCTGGGGTGCTTTGTGAGTAAAAGGTAAATGGTGCTCAGATATGTAGCCCTGTGAGAAGGTCCAGGAGAGGGCCATGGCAGCCCAAGTCTTAGGTATTTTTTTTTTAAAACTAGTTTTTTTCCTCTCCAAGTTCAAGAGCATCAACAAGGGCCGGAAGACGAACATCATCGACTCCATGCTTCGGATGCTGGAGCAGTACTCCAGTAACCTGGAGGACCTGATCCGAGAACGCACAGAGGAGTTAGAGCAGGAGAAGCAGAAGACAGACAGGCTGCTCACGCAGATGCTGCCTCCGTGGGTGCCTATGTGGAGAGGAGTGTGGGGAGAGGGTGGCCAGGTTGGGGTAGCCTCCAGGTGACCCTGCGGCTTGCCATTCCTAGATCTGTGGCTGAGGCCCTGAAGATGGGGACATCTGTGGAGCCTGAGTACTTTGAAGAGGTGACGCTCTACTTCAGTGACATCGTGGGCTTCACCACCATTTCAGCCATGAGTGAGCCCATTGAGGTGGTAGACCTACTCAACGACCTCTATACGCTCTTTGATGCCATCATCGGGGCCCACGATGTCTACAAGGTAGAGTGTGCAGGAGATAAACCCCCTGCCCGTCGGTTTTCTTTTGTTTTCTATGTATACCTGGGTGGCTTAGAACTTGCTTGTAGACCAGGCTGGCCTCAGACTTGTAGCCATCCTCCTGCCTCTGCCTCCTGAATCCCGGGTTTCCGTTTAAATGAAGCAGTTCCACCTGCCTCAGGACACCAGCTGGTTCTCCTCAGCCCCGCTGTCACTGATCTCTTCCTTCATGCCCAAGTGCAACTCCTAACTCCCAGCGTGGCTTCCTGGGATGTCTGGCCTAATCCCTTAGACCTCCCGACACATGACACTGCTTTGAGTTATTGGGGGAAAGGTGCTCAGAACTGAACCAACACAACCCCGTCCCCCAGGTGGAAACAATCGGCGATGCCTATATGGTGGCCTCCGGGCTGCCACAAAGGAATGGGCAGCGGCATGCTGCAGAGATTGCCAACATGTCCCTAGACATCCTCAGTGCGGTAGGCTCTTTCCGCATGCGCCATATGCCTGAGGTACCAGTGCGCATCCGCATTGGCCTGCACTCAGGTAACTCCTTGGTCCTCCCGGCTTCTGGGCTCCAGATTTCAGCTGTAGGAGGCAAACTCTTGGTGGGGGTAGCGTGGGGTGGGGGCTTGTCTTGAAGAAAATACACAAGAGCGTTTTTATTGGGGGAGTTGGTAGAGTGTAGGTGCTAAGGTCTCTCAAGGCCCTTTGTACAGCCTAGCTGCTGGGCACCGCCAGATTCATCCTTAGTCTCTGCCTGTCTGTCCTCTGACCTGGTGTATCTCCCCAGGCCCGTGCGTGGCTGGCGTGGTGGGCCTCACCATGCCTCGGTACTGCCTGTTTGGGGACACAGTTAACACAGCCTCACGAATGGAGTCCACGGGGCTACGTGAGTGTAATAGACAGAGCTGGGGGAGGTGGGGAGAGGCTGGACAGGGGAAATGGCCCAGGATGGACATGAGAGGTGAATCCTGAGATCATCGTGTTCCCTCGCTGCCTCAGCTTACCGCATCCACGTGAACATGAGCACTGTTCAGATTCTTTGTGCTCTGGACCAGGGCTTCCAGATGGAGCGGCGAGGCCGCACAGAGCTGAAGGTAAGTCTGGACCACACTCTGCCACTTTGTGGGGGGTCCATACAGATGTAGGGTCTCCCAGATTCACCTAGACCTAAAGATTCTCCATCCCTCACCCTGGTCTGCCTAAGTCTCCCTTCTTTTGTGTTCCCCAGGGCAAGGGTGCTGAGGATACATACTGGCTTGTGGGCAGACAGGGTTTCAACAAGCCCATCCCCAAACCACCGGATCTGCAGCCAGGGTAAGTGGAGGAGGGGGGGGCAGCCTTGAACCTGCCACATGACAGGTGCCTCAGTGGCGCCAGTCAGCGGGCCCTTTGTGCCTTCACCCTTTCTTCCTGCCTCCCACACCAAGTCTCATCCTCATACCTACCAAGCAGCAGTTACCCAAGCCCTGCCCTCCCTCACCCCTGTTTCTCTTTCCTGAGGCTGCAATCTCCCCCTGCAGGGCCAGCAACCATGGCATCAGCCTGCAGGAGATCCCCCCAGAGAGGCTCAGGAAGTTGGAGAAAGCCAGGCCGGGCCAGTTCACTGGGAAGTGAAGCTCCCTGGGGACAGGTACTGTGTCTTCCCTCATCCTCAGGGACTGCTCACTTCTGGGGGGTAGGATGGGGGTGTACTTCCTAGGGGTCAGGTCAAGACTAGGTAGGAGTTGCCTGCAGGATGTCCCACCCAAGCCAAGTGTCGCTGTTCCTCTCTGGTTTAGGGGGCAGGGGCTGATTCCTCAGCCCGAACAAGGGATTTCCCCTAGAGGGAGCACCATCATCGGGCATACTGATTTGGTGGGTCTGGAGTGATCCCAGAATCCAGGTTTAGGAGTTTTTTCCCAGACCCGCCCCTTCCCTGACCATAAACCAGGCTTCTCAGAGAGGCCCCTCAGGCTGTACTGCACAATGACAGACTTCTGTGGGGTAGCATTTGCCAGAGGTCAGTGTGAGGTGTATTTGCAGTTATGTCACAGCTAAAGGTCTCTCCGTGGCCTTCACACAAGAGTCTCTAGGTCATGATCCTCCTTCAGCACGCTTTTCGTCTTCTCTGAGACAGCTCTTATTCCCTCAGGATTATTCTGCAAGGCCTTTCCTGAAGTTGCTGCTGTACCTGGGACTGACGCCTGAGGCTTCTGTCCAGTTCTGCCTCCACGGACTCTGAGCCAGGAGTCTGCTGCAAACCAGCAATGAGACCTTGGGAAGATCTGAAGTGCTGTTCAGGCTCCCCTCGGTGGTAGAATGAGGGGGGGGGGGGCTAAGTGGTTTCCACCACCCTGTGGCCCTTACAGTGGCTGGCCTTGGGACTCAGGACACTGTGGCATAGGGCCCCCAGCTCCAAGGACCCTGAGCTCACTGGGGGTTGCAGAAGTGGAGGGTTCTCCACTCTCTGGGTCCTGTGAGACCCCAGAAGCAGGGGTCTGGGATCAAAAACCCCAGGGGCACGGAGGCCTCATGTTCTGCAGGGCAGGGGTCATCATGCGGCCTGGAAAGACCAGGTCTTCTGTTATTCTTATTATTCTTCCATCTTATTCCCTCTACTCTCCATCGCTCACTGGTAAGAAACTGGCTCCTTCTCCAATGGGCAGAACCAAATCACTTGCCTGAGTGCAGAGAAAAGCTTGCTTTGATGCTCCAGGGGAGGGAAATCAGCTGCATCAAACTTTGCTAACCAGAATAATGGCAGATGGATAGTTTATTATCTGCTCAGCTGGGTGTTGGTGAATTGATAGTTGAAAAAAAAAATCTTTTCTCCTGAGATCTTTGCAGCCAATGTCCACACCCAGTCCTGGCAAATCCCCAGCTGAAGTTTCCTTTGTGGAACACTGAGGTGCCGGAGCCTGGGCTTTGGCAAGTTTGACTCTTGCTGTCTCTGTCGTTGGCACAGATTCTGGAGGATGTTGGCAGCAGACACCCAGTAGGTAGTGAGTGGCCAGGACCTGGCCATGTGCAAACAGAACTGGAGACGATGTTGACAGAGTCTGAAAGATGAAATAAGTCCTCACTAGGAGAGGCACAGCTGGTAGGCCAGCAGCACTGGCATCACCTGGGAGACTGTTAGGCACACAGAACCTCAGTCCCACACCCACGGAATCAAGTCTGCATTTGAAGGCGGCCCCTCAAAGCATCACAGGCCTGCAGCAACTTCTTAATCCGAGAATGCTCAGGACAGAAACTAGCCATTACATTTGTTCGATTTGGCTCGTGGGATGTTTTTGTTTTGAGCTAACATTTGAAAATCAATTGAAAAGTAGTAAACTAATACATACATACATATATATGTATATGTACACACACACACACACACACACACACACACACACATATATATATGCTAGGGGTGAGGGGCAGGTGTGGTAGCACACACACACCATCAATGCTAGCACTGAGCAGGCAGAGACAGATGGATCTCTGAGAGTTTGAAGCCAGCCTGCTATACACAGTGAGTTCCCGGCTAGCCAGGACTGCCAGTAAGAACCTGTCTAAACAAAAACAACTGTGTATAGTTATATATGTAATAGATAGGCTAGGGCTGGAGAGATAGCTCAGTGGTTAAGAACACTTGTTGGTTTTCCAGAGGATCAAGGTTTGATTCCCAAGACCCACATAGAGGCTAGCAATGGTTGATAACTCCAGTTCTAGGGGATCTAACACCCTCTTTCTGGCCTCTGCAGGCCCTGGGAATGTATGTGGTTTACAGACACGCATGCAAACAAAACACACATACGCACGTAAAATAATTTTTTAAACAATCTAAAAATATTTTAACTTTCTTTAAAAAATAAAAAACATTATGTAGTTACCGCTAAGTATCTATAACGTACCAATTCAAGGACTCTGGTGGATACCAAAATCCTTCACTCTCAAGTCCCTTATATAAGATATAACTTATGCATTTATTCTGTGTACTTTAAGTAATTTCTAGATTATTTGTAATATATATGGTAGAGAATATAACCTATGCATTTATTCTGTGTACTTTAAGTAATTTCTAGATTATTTGTAATATATATGGTAGAGAATAATGACAGGAAAAAACAGTATCTGCTCAGTGCAGATACACCTTCCTAGGTTTAACTGCACAACACACATCCATGGTTGGCTGTGTCAGCATAAAGACCACAGCTCTCATCATAAAGGAAGTAAGAGATCGTTTGTGCTGGGGCCATTTTGAGGGACCATGGCCTAGGAACACAGATTTTGGTTACCCCAAACTCCATGCTTCAACATGGAAGCAGTTTCATAGGGTTTTTATAGCTTTACAGAAAGAAGAAATTCATAAATCAAGGCAACTTTAAAATACATTGGCAGATGTACCAGAGAGCTGGGTACAAGGAGATGGGGGAGCTAGTCTATAGGCCCAAGATGCTACTGTATGACATTCTTGGCTCTTGGAATGGTGGAAACTAGCATTCTGCTAAATTAACAGCTTCTAAGAGGCTTTTATTTATTATCACAAAGTATTAGCTAGGATACAGAGTGGGGCAAAAAAAAATGGCTGTTCCAGAAGGCTAGAACTAGCCCAAGATAAAGTAATTAGCCTCTGAGCCTACAAAATCCCATTCTCTCCACAGTAGTGAAATTCCAATGGGTCCGTCAGTCTCTGCAGACACAGACTTCTTCCCAGAGTTTCTTGGTCACAGGCAGCCAGGCTTCTTTTCGGGAATTTTCATTCACAGCAGAATCTGTGGGTGCAGCATGGGAAAACACAAAGGGCTGACTACACTAGACTCCCCACTTTTTCTGAAATTGAAAGCACCACATGGGGCTTGCATCACCCCTTGGCCACAGTCACTTTAATCCAGGGCGCCACCCCTCCAGTTCTCATGGTGCTCACTATTCCCCACTAACTGCTAACACCAAGGTTTCTTTGAGAACACCGCTGCCTGGCATCTGTAGACATTAAGCCTAGGATGTTAAGATCACAGCTACTTCTAGAGCCTGCTTTTCCCTCCTCCTCCTCCTCCCCCCCCTCCTCTTCCCTTCTCCTCCTCCTCCATTTAGTATTGATTAATGGCTTCCTCCCCTTTCCTAATGGCAAAAACAATTTTTTTTAAATAAGTGCAACACTTCCAGTTCTGGCTAGCTAAGTGATGCTGCTGTAGACTATTTAGTACAATTTTAAAAATTTAACTATGCTCATAAATGATGAGTTAAAGCTGAAAACAAAGCAAAAAAGATTTAACGTGCACACTTGCACAACAATTTAAAAATATATTTACATTGTTAAACGTCTTTCATAAAAGTTTTCTCTGTACTTGGGTCCCAGGTTGAAGGGCAGATTCCAAATTGCTGGCCTTGGACCTGACTGGGGATTTGCTCTCAAAAACCCTGTCCTTCCTTCCCTCCTGTTCTCTCCCACGCTTCCTCCCCTTCCTGCCCAGGGCCTGGAGTAGCTACTAGTGTGTAATTCAGGAAATCCCAAGGAAGAGTCACCCTGGGTTAGGTGCTGGACGGAGGACTAGCCTGGGCAGGCTGGGGCAGGGCACCCCAGAAGAAGGGAGGGATGAACTGAGCTCCATACTTAGCTTGAGGCTAGAGGAGGAGTGAGCAAGGCTTGGCAGGTCTCTGATTGCTTTGGCTCAGCATCGCTTCCAGGTCAGCCGGTAATGGCCTCAGAGACTAGATGTGATGAGGTTAGAGGGTGGGCCCTTGCTCCAGAATTCACAGAGGCAGTGGGAGAAAGGGAAGACAGGTTGAAAGGTTCCTCACAGACCTTTCTGTCTTTCACACTCCTCCATGTTCCCCTGCCCACTTCTCTGTCCCTGTCTTTCTCTTCTCTATCCTAGAGCACCCTTTGCCCTGTTCCTCCTGCCTTTCTCTGTCTTTCCCTCACTTCTGAGGACCCCTCCACCGGGCTCGCATTACTAACTGCCAATCTTAGAGCTCTGACTCAAATATCCCCTGCCTCTCTCTCACTCTGTTGTCCCTAGACCCAGGCAACTCCCAGCCCATTAAAGCACCTGACGCGGTCACTGGGCACTCCACATTTTCAGATGTCCTTATACTACCTCGGCCAGTTGGCCTGCCCCAGAAGCCCACACTTGGGGCTGTTCTTGCCTTTGGGATGGCTCTGTAGCTGGGACCCGCCATAGCCAAAGCATGGACATCCCCCAGCTGCTGCCTGGATTCTGAGGCATGCCCCAGGGCTAGCTGGCGCCTTTCCTGTGTGCTGCTGTTTTAGTCTAGGCCCTGCTCTGCCTGCTTATCTGGGGTGAGCCCCAGGGACTTCCCTTTGGGGAAGTGGGGTGAGCTGCACCTTGGTAAGGGCTTGTAGCACAACACTGTAGGGTCAACCGTGTTTATAGGGATCTTCTGGTCTTTGCACCCAGCATACCAGGTAGTGTATCCTGGTGTTTGGGTCCTGGGACGGTGAAGACTGAAATAAAGGTATACTTCCTTATATCTCATGAGATGTGGTCCTGCTAATCCCACTGGATGAGAATAAAACCACTACCACAATTTTTGGGCCAAATTGAAGCAAGCTTTATTCTATTCAGGTGCATCTGGTCAAGTGATTGCGTTGTAAGTCGGGTTAGAGAGAGTAATGCTGACTCCGTTTCCCTTTTAAGGAGTAAAATCATGAGTAGCTGCAAAGCAGGTTTACAGAAGTGAGGCAATGAGCTCTTAGTTAGGTACAGGAAAAAATCTCAAAAAAAAAAAATCATCAAGTGGAAAACAGCCATCATCGTGTGGTCACTTATTAGAGAGGGTCAGGTGTTCTCAAAAACAAGCCATTGTGGTTGTCTTAGTTGGAATTTCCATTGCTGTGCAAAGACACCATGACCACAGCAACTCTTACAAAGAAAAGCATTTAATTGGAGTTGGCTTACAGTTCAGAGGTTTAGTCCATTATCATCATGGAGGGAAGTATGGGGGCACACAGACAAACATGGTGTTGGAGAGGTAGCTGAGAGTTCCACATCTAGATTGGTAGGCAACAGGAAGAGAGAGAGACACACACTGGGCCTGGCTTGAGCATCTGAAACCTCAAAGCCCACCCCCAGTGACACACTTCCTCCAACAAGGCCACACCTCCTATTAGCACCACTTCCTATGAGACTGGGGGCCAATTTCATGGAGTAAAGTCAGTGTGTTCTTACAAACAAATCAGTCAGGTCCCAGGAAACAGAAACTTAAAAACAGAAACTCAGCTGTTATATTTAATGGAAACTTATTCATAACAAAATGGTTCCTGTCTTCAAAATGGAGTCAGGCAGGTTCCTCATTCCCTCCTTGACTTAGGTGTCCCTGTCAAATCCTTAATAGGGAACTTTTTAATAATGTCATCTGGTGGCGATAATTCTAGCATTGTTTACTTGATGGGTGATCAAGTTGGTAACACTTGGAAGACCCAGGGCCCAATTATGATAACCAGTAGAAGTATGAGAGGACCAGTGAAGGGAGAGAACCACCTTAGCCATGCTGGCCAGTCAAAATTTGTTTGAGAGATTTCGTCTATTTTTTATAGATTATCAATTTGGTTATCAATAGTATGAAAGAAAGCAGAGATATTAAAACAGCACATATCAGTAAATTGATGACAACCAAGATCATGTTTAAGCAACAGCTAGTCTATGGTAGCCCTACTGTGTAGAACTATTGATCTTGGTTCTCACATTTCTTGATCGCTTTGGCTAATATATTGTAATATTAGTAGGTTTGGCAATTGATCAGGCTAGTTTAGAGATTTCTCTTTGTAACCCGACAATGAGCCCGGGGGTGGATCATAGAAAAGCTGCAGTAGCAGCAACCCTGTTGGGGTCTAACAGGCGTGAGGAATCATCGCAATTCTCAGGAAGAGCTCTTGTGACTCTATTACTTGATTGTGAAGATTTGCTGAGTAAAATGGGGTGAACATGTGCTATCTCACATAAGCCTTTGTATCCCTCAGAGTGAGCAGAGTAAGTAGTATTTTCACAGGAAAGGGTCCATCCTAGGGGCAGTCCTTTACCAAAGGGGAGGATGTGACAAGAAGTGGAATTACAATGAGAGGGAGCATTAGCTCCATCAAAACATTGACAGTGGAGGAAAAAGACATCATTAACAGGAACATCAGCTATGGCTCTAGAAATAATGGTGGGGGCCATGTTCCATTTTGTCCCCCACTATTCTTGTATAATTTTCATAAGTAATCCCTATGCCATATAAAAAATTTTTAAGAATCCATCAATAGAAGGATCAACTCTGACAGACAAGGAGTTTTCTTGTTGGCTTTTTAGGGTTAGATGGAGCCATAGGTTATACACTATACCATTAGTAACTTATGTTAGACAGTCAAACCTTAGACAGTTTGATTTTTTTTTTGTTTTTTGTTTTTGTTTTGTTTTTGAGACAGGGTTTCTCTGTGTAGCTTTGCGCCTTTCCTGGAACTCGCTTTGGAGACCAGGCTGGCCTCGAACTCACAGAGATCCACCTGCCTCTGCCTCCTGAGTGCTGGGATTAAAGGTGTGTGCCACCACCGCCTGGCCTGACAGTTTGATTTTTTAATGGTCTTTTTTTCAGTCACTTTCCACCTCTGGGGGTTGGGCTCCTCTTCCAAGGGTTCCTCAGGTGCCCTCCTGAGGGACAAGTAATGAACCCAGGCAGGAATACCAGAAACCTTAACAGCAGTAGCCGTCTGGAGAATCATGATCTAAGGTCCTTTTCATCTAGGTTTAAGCCAGTCAGTTTCAAAGCAGTGGATGAATACAGAGTGTCTAGGTGGTCAGTACCCAATAGGTTAAGCAATGGGAACCTGAGGAAAAATCTTATTCAATATTAATTACAGTCCTTTTAAAGACACAGAGATTGGAGTGGGGCAATCTAGTCATAGTCCAGCATGTACCTGAAGAATCATGGGAGGTGGTTGCCCATAGATTATTTCATATAGGGTGAACTTTTCTCAGTAGGGGGTACATTGGACTCTGAGAAGGGCATAAGGCAAGAGGTAAACCCAGTTGCCACCAATTCAAGAGTATATTTAGTTAAAATCTCCTTTAAAGTTCTATTCATCCTCTCTACTTTCCCTCAGCTCTGAGGATGATAATACAACAGTTTCCAATTTATGTTAAGAGCCTTAGAGAATAATTGAGATAACTTGGCCATGAAGGCTGGGCCATTGTTGGACCCCAGAGATATGGGAAGGACAAATCTGGGGATAATTTCTATTATTAATTAGCTTCACCCTGGACCATTTCTGTTTGGGACGGAAAAACCTCTACCCAGCCTGTGACAGTATCGACCAAGACCAGCAGATAGTTGTAGCCATAAAGTCCTAGTTTGACTTAATTAAAGTCTGACTGACAAAATTCACGGGGTTCAGTACCTCAACTCTGTTGTCCTGGGGAAGTGTGTCCCTCTTTGCATTTATTGGAACACAGGTCAGGCATCCATCTGAAATGCTCTGAAATATTTCTCAGCGTCCAGGGAGCCAGATGCGAAGCAGTTAGGCAGTTCTGGCACAGTACTTTTGGCATGCCAATTCTTCTATTTGGCAAGATCCACCATCCACTGCGACTTTCCTGATCCCCCAAGTCAGAATAGAACTTGATTTCTTCTGGACCATACTCAGAAACATCTGCATTGAGGCATAATGGGGGCTGGGAGACAGTGGATAGTTCTAGAATGGTCTGGGCTTTGGGTTCCCAAAGGGCAGACTCTTTGGTGACTTGATCTGCATGGTTGCTACCTTGAGTTTGGGGGCTTTTGTCTTTTTGGTGTCCTGGCCAATGTATTATGGCCAGTTTAGGTGGCAGCCAGAGGGCCTCCAGCAACCGGACAATTTCATGTTTATTTTTAGTAGCCTTCCCCTCTGAGGTGAGTAACCCCCTCTTTTTATATCTCTGTCCATGAACATGAGCCATGGCAAAAGTATATGGGCTGTCTGGGTAGATAATGACCTTTTTTCCTTCAGCCCATCTTAAAGCCTGTGTCAGAGCAATAATTTCTGCTCTCTGGGCAGATGTGCCCCTGGGCAAGGCTTGTGCCCATCTGACCTCCTTCTGGCCCATGGCTACCACTTCTCCCACACCCCCAGCCCTCACATACCTAGTTCCTTCTTGAATGAAGCTGTTTCCATCCGTGTACAGATCCACATCTCTGGTAGTGAGAAGGTCCAACATCTCTAGGCAGTCATGGATGGGCTCCTCAGGGTCGTCATCTGGCATTAGGGTGGTGACATTGACGGCCAAGGACTCATCAAAGACCAATCTGTCCTTATCCAAGAGAAGAGCTTGGTACTGAGTCAGATGGGCATTCGATACCCATCAGTAGGTGGCATCCCTCAGCAGGGTTTCCACAGTGTATAGAGCTATTACGGTTAGAGTCTGTCCCAACGTGAGCTTGTCAGCTTCTTTAAAAGAATGGCTGTGACGGCTTTCAGACAAGGAGACTACCCGGAGGCTACAGGATCCAGTCTCTTTGAGAGGTAAGCTATCGGCCTTTTCCAGGGACCCCAGGTCTGAGTCAGGACTCCCTTGGCAATGCCTGTACTTTCATGGATGTAAAGATGAAAGGGCTTGGAAATACAGCAAGAGTTAAATCGGGGGCTTGTACTTTTAAGTTCTTAAAGGCTTGTTCATATTCCTCAGTCCATTCCAAAGGGGTGTTGCCATAGCAGAGTACAAAGTTTGGCAATTTCAGTAAACCCAGATATTCAAAGTGGCAATATCCAACAGCTCCCAGGAACTCCCCAATTTGTTTCTTGGTGGTTGGAGCTGGGATTTGAATTGTGGCTGCTATGCAGGTCTGGGACAACAGTCCTTTTCCTTCTTTTAATTCATACCCCAAGTTAGTAACCTGGAGCAAGCAAATTTGGTCTTTCTTTTTAGAAATTTGGTAGCACAATTGGGCCAGGGTTTCCAAAAGGCTTTGGGTAGCTCTCAAACAGTCCTTGTTTTTAGCTGCCAATAGTAAATCATCCACGTATTGGAGCAAGGTTACCTCAGGGTACTTACTGTGGAAAAGACTTAAGTCCTGGCTGAGTGCTTCATTGAAGATGGTGGGGGAGTTTTTGAGCCTTGAGGCAGTCTGGTCCAGGTTAGTTGTCCCCGATATCTCTAGTTCAGGGTCGGCCATTCAAATGCAAAGATGAGCTGCCATAATTTTGACAGATGGATGGAGAAGAATGAGTCTTTTAAGTCCAATACAGTGTAAACTTTGTGCTCTAGTGGTGATAGACTAAGCAAGGTGTAGGGATTTTTAACAATCAGGTGAATGGTTTCTACCCATTTGTTTACTTCCCTCAAGTCTTGCACTGGCCAATAGTCTTGAGTTTCAGGTTTTTGGACAGGCAACAAGAGGGTGTTCTAGATTGACTGGCAAGGAGTCAGTATGTCTGCTTCAAGGAGGTGCCTGATGTGAACCTTAATCCCTTCCCTGGCTTCCAAGCAGATGGGTGCTGCTTGACTCAAATGGGCACAGCCCCTGATGTCAGTTGCACTATGGCAGGTGGCGCATGTTTGGCCGAGCCAGGAGGATTGTCCAAACTGTAGGAATTTCCTGGATCAAGAACTTTCTCCATCCCCCATGCAGGGAATGGGTTGAAATTTGGAGGAGCAGATATCCCTCACTTATTGGGCAGGTTATAGCTAAAGCCTTTTTGGGGCCTCCCAACTGTAACCCAGGAGTGTCTTCTGAGAATATATTGTTGACGGAAGCTTGTTCAAGAGGTCCCATCCCAGTAAAGGATAGGGACATTCAGAAATAACAGTAAAGGAAGGAGTCACAGTTTCGTATCCTAGATTATCAGTCCAGTAAGTGGTCTATTTATATTCTTTAATATCCCCTGTTGCCCTCTGTATTTCCATTGTTTGGTTGGTAAGGGGTCTTGAGGGGCCCCAGTGTCTATCAGAAATTTATAGTTTTGCACTGGATGGTGAAGGTTACCAGAGGCTCCTACGTGCCTAGTTTGAGGGAACCTTAGCCTCGCTGATCCTCCATAGTGAGGATTGGCTTGGGTTTGGGGTAGCCTACCTGTTTCTGTTGTGGGCATTCATTCTTCCAATGACCCATTCTTTTTGTAGTGGGTGTGTTGGTCATTGAGGCTCTTCCTGAAAGTGCTTCAGCTGCTTTCATGGGAATCCATTCCCTTTCTTTGGTAGTGAAGAGAGTGTGGAGACTCTGCTGACAGTCATCCCACATGGGGAGGTGACTGAAAAAGGATCGATTAGAGAAATTAAGGAATCAGTGCTGAAAGGGGGGTTCTGGTTCTTCCAGTTGTAGAGACCAGTTGTGGAGAAAGGGACATACAGGTGGTGGCGATCGTCAGGAAACTGCCACAGGGAAGCAGGGATGGAAGGCGGTACTGTCCCAGATCAGAGGATCAGAGAAGCAGTCAGAAGGGCCACTGGGGAGCCCCTGGCAGGGGTGGAGAGGGGAAAAGACAGGGAGAGGTAGGGAAGAGCTAGGGGGGGAGAAGAAGGGGAAGGAAGGGAAGAACTAGGAGAGCAAACAGGAGGGGATAAGGAAGAACTAAGTGGCAGGATAGGGATGAAGCAGATGGGGAAAGTGAGGCCATGGTGGTGGGGACTGAGGTGGCACAGTGGAGGTTGAGGTGAGGAGATGTAGTGGGTAGCCATTACAGCTTTGACCTGGAAGTTCCAACCCCCATTGAGGCTTCGGTAATGGTCACACCTACAAGGCGGGGCCGAGATAGGACGCTGAAGACCGAGATCCGGATGCACCGGCTCTCTTGGTTCCTGGACCCTGGACGCTGGAGGTAGACCGAGCAGAGTTCTCCAGAGAACACCACCGGACTGTGCTACGCCTTTCCCAGACCCTGTAAACTATCCCTTCACTTGTAAGTTACCCCACAAAAAAAAACCTCCCTTTTAACTACGTGGAGTGGCCTTAATAATTTCACCAATAAGGAGGGAAGTGGGGGTAAGGATGGTTATATGGAGGGAGGAGGAATTCTTCCTTCTGTGAGTCCTGCAGAATGGGTCTCAGAGGATGCTCCTGGGTCTCTGCTGCAGGCTTTTGAGGGGCCCACTTACTGACAACTGAGGCCTGGCCACCTTGCCCATTGCAGACCATACAAACCTTCATGGGGGAAGGTTGGGGGTTGCTTCTGCCCATGGTAACATGCATCCATTCTCATTTGGGCAGCTGGGCTTGTTGACCGAGAATGTGGGACAGTCAACCCAGATTGTGGTCCGTTCAGTTTCACAGAATGTCTGGAGGTGACTCTGATAGGACAATCATAATCCTCCTTGACTAGGGGGTTAGTAAAGTTTGTCAAAATTCTTTAGAACACGGGCTATAGGGCTCTTAGGCTTGCTAATCTTATTACCCATACTGTTGGTCCATTCAGCCACCCCAAGTCCAAGATAAACCAATTAACACAGAACACAGAAACTTCAAGAAATGGATAGAGTAAAAATGAAACCAAAGACAAGATGTACAAAGACAAGACAAACAAGACACAAAACCTCAGATGGGTGATGCGACATCTTGCTTTTGCCCTGGGCAGGAGAGTATTAGATCCCATCAGACCCTTCCTTGCCCCAGATCAGGATCCCAACAGAACCAGATGTCAGAGAAAATTACTATGACTTACCGGGGGAGGCCTCCATAGACACTTACTGCTTTTCTCAGCACAGCTGTTCACTCTGATAACCTGTGAAACCAAAAGCATGCCTTGGAACCTTAGAACATCTCAAGGTGTGCACCTCCTGAGGCTGCCCTTCAACCCCAGAGTCCTGGAGTGAAGATCCGGCTTTAGAATTTGGGTGGGTGGTCTGATCTTGCTGGGGCCTCCAAAAATGTTAATCCTACCAGATGAGACTAAGACCACTACAATTTGGGGCCAAATTAAAGCAATCTTTATTCTGTTCAGGTGCACCAGAGAGCTGGCCAGTTACTGCTCTCTCCAATCCAACTTAGGAGGCAGTCAGGCAGGGTTTCAGATAAGAATGGACTCTGGAAGTATCCTGGGAGAAGTAAGTGCCAGCTGCCTCCAGGAGCTCTTAGGTCAGGCACTCTGGTTTGAGGGAATCTGACAGAGAAACATCAGACTTCTCAAACTTGTGGGTTCTGGGTATGGGAGTCATGACTTCATCTTTTGATCATGGACAAGAGAGAATGAAGAGAAAGGCAGAGCTTTCCACAGTGATGACCAAGGCCCACAGAAGCTAGAGTTGGAGACTGAAGGCACAGAGTCCCAGGAGAATGTGAAGTCTCAGGGGCGGACCACACCAATAACCTAAATTGTCTCTCACACTTAAGAACCTACCCCTGGGGTCACAGCAGGGAAGACTATCCCAAAGCCACCAAGGGTTTATAAATGTTCCCAGCTCAGACCCAACATTCCTGACACAGCAACTGACAAAGAGCATTGCTTGTCTTTCATTCTCGGCATCCATCCTGTTCACCATGAGTGACCATCAGCACCCCATTACTTTTCTCACGGCTGGGACAAAATGCCTGGTGGAAACAACTTATGGGAAGACGTCTTTTGCTCATGGTTCAAGCCAGGGAAGGCACCGTGGAGTTCACGACAGCAGGAACATGTAGGGGAGAGTCCCAACATGGAAGACAGGATGCAGAGAACTCAGGTGGGAACTAGAAGAGATGTAGAACCTTTGTAGGCCCCTAGTTACCTATTTTTGCCAGCCAGGCTCCAAAATAGCTCAAAATATGGGCTGGTAGGGGTATTTCTGATTCAAACCACAACACCATGGGACTAAATAGAATTGATCTCTGACTTCCCCTTCCAGTCCAGGCCTCAGGAAGCAGTTGTTCCTTTTCTCTGGGATTACTGAGGGAATGAGACATGGGGCGGTCCGACACCACGAAGACAAGGAGCAGACTGGGCACTGGGAGGCAGTCTGTCTTCACAGCCACTGTTTGAGCTTCCACGCTTTGCTGGACCCGAGGCAAGATGTTACTGTATAAGCACCATAGGCTGGAACATTATTTTGTTTTGGGGGGAGGAATTGGGGGTCCTAGTCAAGTCGAATTGGGGGTTCTGTTCTTTGTAGTCCAAAATATCTGAATACTCCCCCAGAGGATTATGGAAGACAGTACAGATTGTACCAATCTTAACAAGAAAGACCAAAAGAGAGCTGGAGAGATGGCTCGGTGGATAAGTTTGATTCCCAGCACTCATGTGGGGCAGTTCACAACCACCTGTAACTGTAGCTCCAGGGAATCTGATGTCTCTGGCCTCTACAGGTACCTGTAATTCATGAACTATCTACTATAAACTCATGAGTATCTATCCATGCAGAGACATACACATAATTAAAAGTAAAATAAATAAGTCAACTGGGCAGTGGTGGCGCACACCTTTAATCCTAGCATTTGGGAGGCAGAAGCAGGAGGATCTCTGTGAGTTCAAGGCCAGCCTGGTCTTCAGAGTGGGTTCAGGACAGCTAGGGCTACACAGAGAAACCTGTCTCAACAAACAAACAAATAATGAAATAAATCATTTTGTAAAGAAGAAAAACACCAAGAGAACTGTGGCTTGTGAAGGAGGTGTAAGGGTGTGTAAACAGGAGATGGTTACCACGTACTGACTCCACGTAGGACCAGCTGATCTTGCCCCTGTGGCATAACTGATGTGATTATTAAGAATCCAACAAGGAAAACCAGGACCTGGGTGGGAAAATGGCTCATCATTTCTAAGCACATAAGAATGCAATGCAGTCTGTTGGATTTATGACAGCACTATGTGGACATCTTTGGGAGTTAAATGACTAATCTTTGACAAGGAACTTGGGATAGGGGCAGATCTCTCCTTTTGCTCCCAGGAAGGGAGTAGAAGACAATCACGATATTTGGGAATCTGGCATCCTCATGCCTCACGTCTCACATCCCAGAGACACACCCGTTCCAGCTAAAGCCGTTTTGTCACCTCCAGGGATGTCCCACATCACCACCCATCCTCCAGCCTGGCAATCTTGCCCTGTTGAAGTTTATGTGCCTGATGAGTGCAAGATACAGGAACGAGTCTGAGCATTTAGACTCAGCCTTGGTGTGGCTATGAAGGATGCTGGAGCTGTGTTATTTACAGTCTTTCCTGCTTCGAGACTTCTTGGTTGTTCTTTACCAAGAACACAATCAGAACTGCAAGTCACTTGCAGTAAGACTACGGGAAAGTTTGAATGATGAGATGTAAATGTAAACACACTTTATATTTCTCAAGTTGCTGCCTTTAAAGGTTCGGCCTAATTGAAACCATCCATTTCACCGGTCCTGGAAATGCCTGCTCCTAGCTGTGCCCGCCAGAGACCTGGGGGAGGAATTTATACACGTTCATTTTTTGTCCCACTGTGGCTGCTTAGTCAGAAGAAGAGACACACAGAGTGGCCTCATTAGACTCTTGCTCTTCAAAGCAAGGACCATGGTGGGGTCTTGACTGGCCACCAGCTGGGGACATTTTCTAGTCTGGTTTTGGCTCAGTTGCTGATGTCTCTAAGAGTCTGTCCTTGACCAGATGGAACATAGGGATTAAGTGAGTGCTCCAGAAAGCTAAAAAGTTGAAGTTTCATGGTGTCTTATCTGCTCAAATCCCTTTCTAGTCCCCCTACATAGTTATGTTGGGATTCAAGGCAAATGGGCCATTGCATCCATCTTTTTTTTTAATTATTTATTTTTATTTTATTTGCATTGGTGCTTTTGCCTGTACGTATGTATGTCTATGTGAGGTTGTCAGATCTTGGAGTTGCAGACAATTGTTACCTGCAATGTGGGTGCTGGGAATTGAACCCGTGTCCTCTGGAAGAACAGTCAGTGCTCTTAACCGCTGAGCCATCTCTCCAGCCCGCCATTGCATCCATCTTGAAGATGTTCTCTAATGAAAGAAACACAGGCCAGGTGTACTGGCACATGCCTTTAATCTTAAACACTCAGGAGGTAGAGGCAGGCAGATCTCTGTGAGTTCAAGGCCAGCCTTGTCTACATATCAACTTCCAGGCCATCCAGAGATACACAGTGAGATCCTGTCTCAAAATAAATAAACAAATAAATAAGTAAATAAACACCTTTATAACTGGACAAGTTTCCAACATTCACATCTGAATTTTCATACTTTTTGTATGATTCCCTGGGGTTTCAACTTTCCACGTCACTGAAGACCCTCGGATGGGAACAGTACAGCTCTGTCTGAGTGTAACATCTCCTTCTGCATGCATGGCTGCCTGGGAAGCCTGGACAGAGATGCAGTTTCAAGTTATACTCCCATCTGTCCTTTACCATGAGCTGCTGTGGGAGTTGTCCCCCTCCCCCACTTGTTAAACAACAGCCAGCCTACTGGACTAGGGGACCTCTGTCTTCTTCCCAGCCCTCTCTGCCCTGAAATTTCATGGAGCCAGAAATGACTTGCCCAGGTCCAGTGATTGAAGACTCCTCCACCCTAGATATCTCAGAGTTACTTTTGCTGTGATGAAACACCATGACCAAAAGCAAGTTGGATAGGAAAGGGTTTATTCGGTTTATATTTTTACGTCATAGTCCATCATGGAAGGAAATCAGGCCAGGATTTAGAACAGGGGCAGAACCTGGAGGCAGGAGCTGATGCAGAGGCCACAGAGAAGTGATGCTTACTGGCTTGCCCATCTCGGCTTGCTCAGCCTGGTTATTAGCACCCAGGACCACCAGCCCAGAAACAGGACCACCCACAGCGAGTTGGACCCTCCCCGATCAATCACTAATTAAGAAAATGCCTTACAGCCGGATCTTATGGAGGCGTTTCCTCAGTTGAGGCTCCCTCCTTTCAGATGACTCTAGCTTGTGTAAAGTTGACATAAAACCAGTCACCACACCAGATAAGTGAGTTTTCCGGAGTAGCCACTTATGGGATGTGGGGAATACCTCCTCCCACCTCCTCCCCCTCTTCCTCTCATCTCCACCCATCCCTGCCGTGCAGCCTGGGAAGTGGGAGCTCAGATTATGACAGGGCCAGTTCCAAAACCTCTCAGAAGTCATCCCTGGGATGCCAGCAACGATAGCGGCAGCTAGATTCTCTCTAAGATGTGGAGTTCTCGGTACTTAATTGTTTTAGGTGTGGGCCCTCTTTCTATTTCTGTGGCCACAGGAAAAATTTAACTCAACACATTCTGTTCGCAGAATTAATATACAATCAGCCTTCTGTACCTGTGGGATCAGCACCCTAAAATTCAATCAAATACAGATTGAAATTTGGGCGGGGGCGGGGGTGGGGGGGTGGAGTGGGGTGGGGGGAATGATGTTTTTTTAATTTGCATATGCACACGATTGTGTGTGTGTGTGTGTGTGTGTGTGTGTGTATGTGTGTTTCAGCACCACATGTGTGACTGGTGCCTGAAGGTATCCGATCCCTTGGAACTGAAGTTACAGATAGTTGAGCGTTGCCATGTGGGTGCTGGGAATCAAACTGAGGTCCTCTGCAAGAGCAAGTGTTCTTAATTCTAAGCATCTCTCCAGCCCTGAAAGTATTATATTCTTGCTGATCTGCTCTCTACTGTGTAGTTAAGCCTGTGAAGTTTGTGTCTATACAAAACACTAAATGTGAACAGACTTTTTGTGTGATTGTTGCTTAACAATGCGGTGCAACTGCTATTTCTATAGCCTTGACATTGAAGTAGGTATTATGTATGAGTAATTAAGTGATGGCTTAAAATACATGGGGGAAGGAGCACAAAGTTCTATGTATAAAGTTTCTATGCAAATCCAATACTATGACTCATTGAATGTGAGCATCCTAGTATTTTGGTATTGGTGGTAGTCTTGGAATACCTGCAGCTAATGAAGGGGTATGAATGGGCTACCTTCTCAGCATGAGTTAACATATTAAAAAAAAAAAGTTAGGTCTGGGGCCTACCAGCACTCAGGAGGCAGAGGCAAGTGGATCTCTGTGAGTTCAAGGCCAGCCTGGTTTAGTGATTTCCAGGCCAGACAAGGCTATAATAGTGGGACCCTGTCTCAAAGAAAATTATTGTGTTTATTGATTGGTCAATTGTGTATGTGTGTGTACACATGCATACACACACTCACACACTCAAATACACACACACACACACACACACACACACACACACACGTGCCACAGCAACTGTTTGGAAGTCAGAGGACGATTTATAGAAGTTAGTTCTCCACTTCCGTCGTGTGGGTCCTGGGGATGTTAGGTGTTAGGATTAGTGGCAAACACTTCATCCTCTGAGCCAACTCAAATAAAATTTGCTTTGCGCACTACAAAGCCCTCGTGGTCTTTTCATGTTAGCCAAGTGTGGGTCTGTTGCATGAGAAAGTGCAGACACAGCAGAGGCCCTCCCATCCCTCCTCCTTAAACCACCAAGCGAAGCAAATAAATGTCCACCCACCTTCTGGCTCTGCCTCCCGCCACCATTCCCTCCATCGATGACTAGTGTTCCATCCCCAGGTCTCTCCCTGGGTCCTGAACACCTGCCCCCAAGCTCTTTGTCCCCATCAAACATCCCTGTCACTACCATCGACATCTGGTCTGACTTGGGACCAAACAGAGTCTCATGCATATTCATCACAGGTCCCTCATGAAGGTCCCTAAGGTTATCTCCCTCTCAGTTTACCCTTCTTTCCAGGTCAGGTTTGACATGTGGAGGTCCCTCCTTACTCTCTGACTCATCTGGAGATTGGGAGGGTGATGGTGACCCGCCCTGAGGTAAGACCTCAGGATGCTGAGGTTCACAGTGAAAGGTCCCAGACAGACTGCACCAGGAAATGGCGGTTAGGAAGAGCGACCGCTGAGCCCTTTATACTCAGTACAGCTGCTAATGGATCCTCGCCCTTGGAGGACAGGTCTAGACCAGATCACCGCCTTGGGGGAGTCCCTAGGTCCTGGTGGTATTGGAACATGGGGTAACACCCATGTGCGTTAAAGTGGTTGAACTGGATGATCTTAAATTCGCCCCCAAAGTGGGAGCTGGACCTAAAAACTGGTCTTTCCAGGAGTCAGTGCTGCCTAAGGAGGCCCAGGTCACACCCTGTGGTATTCCTTTGCAAGTCAGAAATTGGAGGAGGGGTTTGCAGGTAGAGATTTGTGGGGTTTTTGGAGATTGCAGAGATGTGAGCCCATCCACACGATGAAGGGCAGAAGCCAGTGTTGAAGGAGAGACCCCGGATGTCATTCTAGAGAAAGACGGTCTTGTACCCAATGGGAACAGACTGGGGTATAAGAAAGATTAAGCCAGGTGGGAGGACGGGAAGGATCCCAGAAGGATGGCTCCAGCCGGGACTAGTACTTTGTATGCTGGTTCACTGCAGATTCTGTAACTTCACACACTGAAGCTGTCTGTTTTGTATGTGATGAGCTCGTCCTTCAAGTGTGTGTGTGGTGTGTAGCAGGGGAGAAGGAGATACTCTATTTTATTGGGTGCTTACTATGTGCTAGAAACCATGCTAAACATTTTTCCTGAGAAAACTCATTCTAAAGCCTCCAGAACCCATAAGTCAGGGGCCATTGTAACTCGGTTTCACAGCTGAGAACACAGAGACTCGGAGAGGCTGTTTGACCTGCCTCCAGTTACAGGTTAGCTACTCAGTGAGTGTCAAGACTGTAATTTTCCTGAGATCACAGCCTCTATTAACAATGGGGCAGAAACTGATAGGATGAGCAAGTTCCTGTGGAGCCTGCATTCCCTGAGGAAATGCAAGTTGCTTGGGACAACAGTCGACAAACCTCTTCCTCAGAGGTAGGGAGAAGAGGAGAAGCTGTATCTTAAAGTTGTTAGTGGGAAGTTGCTAACAAGTTTCTTTCCTGCCTCAGCATCAGTGGGCATGAGCAGGCCAGCTGTTGGCGATTGGAGGAGAATGTGAGAGAGGTTGAGGTTAGGTGGGGTGTGGGGGACACACAGAGCAAAGCTTAGGGTTATAAAATATCCACATCCTCGAGGTCATCAACTTCCTGGAGACCAACTGTAGATGGACATTTCCCTGTCCCAACCACCCGGTCCCAAATAACCGACTCAGGCTTAATATTACTTATAAATGCTCAGCCAATAGCTCAGGCTTGTTACTAGCTAACTGTTACACTTAAATCAACCCATGTTTCTATTTATGCTTTGCCACGTGGCTCATGGCTTGTTACCTTATTTTTACACATCCTGCTTGTTTGGAGGCTGGTTGGTGTCTCTCCTGACTCCACCCTCCTTCTTCCCATCTTTCTCAGTTTGGCTTTCCTGCCTAACTTCCTGCCCAGCTACCGGCCTGTCAGCTTTTTATTAACTAATGGGAGTAATACCTATTCATACTATAGAAAAGGATTGCTCCACAGCACCCAAGGCCCCTGTGTGTGGAGACCTTCAGGAAAGGGTGTTCACAGCAAAAACTGTGTGTCTCTAAGAAACCACACAGCATGCAGCCACCAGGGGATACCCAGGAGTGAAGTGGTGGACACTCAAGGACAGTTGCGATGGATGAAAGGCATGGGACAAACGTGCAGGTGGGGTCTGCCCAGTCATTGCTGGAGTCATTTCCTCCCTCCCATTCCAAGGCAGACAGAGGTCCCGTATGCTTCCAGTTTATCTGTTTGGAAAATTGCCCTAGTTAGGGTTACCATTCCTGTGATGAAGCACCATGACCAAAGCAACTTGGGAAGGAAAGGGGTTGTTTGGCTCACACTTCCACATCACTGTTCATCACTAAAGGAAGTCAGGACAGGAACTCAAACAAGGCAGGATCCTGAAGGCAGGAGCTGATGCAGAGGCCATGGAGGAGTGCTGCTTACTGGCTTGCTCCCCATGGTTTGCTCAGCCTGCTTTCTTATAGAACCCAGGACCTTATAGAAGCCCAGGGGTGACACCACCTACAATGGGCTGGGCCCTCCCCCATCAATCACTAATTAAGAAAATGTCCCACAAGCTTGTCTGATTTTGTGATCGTATGGAGGCATTTTCTCGATCTAGGCTCCCTTCTCTCTGCTGACTCTAGTTTGTGCCAAGTTGGCATAAAACTAGCCAGCAAAAGCATGCATAAGGAAATCACCAGACTTGGGAGTGAGGTGCGTGTTCAGAGCTAGCTGTGCTTTCATTGGCAGAGGCCCCCAGATGTTCGGTTCTTGTTTTCTCTCATAGCTCAGCAGCAAAAGGGGTCAGGGAGCAGGCAGTGACCCAGCCAGAGGCATCTGGAACAACACAAGGGTGGGGAGCGATGTAGGACAATGGTTCTCAACCCGTGGGTCACGACCTCTTTGGGGAGAATGATCCCTTCACAGGGGTCACCTAAGACCATCAGAAAGCACAGATATTTGCATTATAATTCACAATAACAAAATTACAGTTACGAGGTAGCAGTGGAAATAATTTTATGGCTGGGGGTCATCACAACACGAGGAACTGTATGAAAGGGTCGCAGCATTAGGAAGGTTGAGAACCACTAATGTAGGGAGTCGGAGAGTGTGGTTAAGCACGCACTGGTTTAGGAGCCGCTGTCACTCACTTGTGGCAGCGAGTGTCCTACAGCTCCGCTGCACCCCTAGCCTGGTAGCCATTTTCTGCCAACGGAAAAGAATTGGAAGAGGAACAGTGAGGGTGGAAGGGAGACAGCAAGGCAGAGGTACACAGAGGACAGATGAGAAGAGGGAGTTCCTGAGGTAAACCGCTAGGCCGTCCTTGAGGCCCTGGACACAGAGTCCACGTTTCGCTCAAGTTCTCTCTAGTGAGCACTTGTTACTTAGGAAGGAAGAGTCCTAACGAACCCAATGCCCCGTCTCTAGAGGACAGCACTCCGGTCCTGTCTCCCTTTGTTACCGATCTGCCATTGCCACCCCCCCCATTCCAACCCCCTTTCCTTTCATACGTGTCTTTATTTCTCTCTTCACTACAAAAGCAAAGTTCTGTGTAAGTGTCTCCAGGTCTTTCCA
>CABHPH010160917.1:0-35529 GCA_902168325.1 Peromyscus nudipes
TGTTCCAATATGCACCTGGCTGGAATTATTCTGCCTTTGCTACAAACCCCGAAGCCTTTAACTGTACTTCCAGAGAGAAGGGGAGGGCCCATTCTGCAGTAGAGACAGCCAGCTCTAAGTGACTTATCTGTTAGGAACCTATAGATTGAAGAGTGACACGGACCGGAGAGGTGGCTCAGTGGGTGGCAGTGGCCGTGCTTGAGCACAGGGACCCTAGCATCCATGTGAAAAACCAGCTATGGCCACATTCGTGCCTGGAACTCCAGCACTGTGGGAGCTGAGACTGGCAGCTTGGGAGAGCTTTCTGTCACCTCAGCTCCAGACCCAGTGAGAGTCCATCTTTAAGATGGACTAAAGGCTAAGGGATAGAGGACACCCAACTTCTTCTGGCCCTTGTATGTGCAGAGGCTTGCTCAACACACACACACACACACACACACACATACACACACACACACACACACACACACACACGAAATCTCAGTGATTCTCAAAGTTCATTATACCTAAGCATCCTTTAAAGGGTTAAGTTTCTTGGCCAGCCTTCCAGAGTCTGGGTCAGATGTGGGATGAGGCCCACAAATTTGCACTTCTCAGCAGTTCCCAGGTGATACTGGTCTAACATATCAGGAAGCACTGCTGTAATTCAGGTGAGTTGTTGAGCATCAGGAAGGCAAAGTAATGTATAGCTGATTATAATAGTAAATCCAATAGATCAAGTGAGAGATTTGAAGTTACCTGGGCAGGTGTCTTGGTTTGGGTTTTTATTGCTGTGGCAAGACACCATGACCATGGCAACTCTTCTAGAGCAAAACATTTAATTAGGGCTGGCTTACAGTTCAGAGGTTTAGTTCATTATCATCGTAGCAGGAAGCATGGCAGCATGCAGGCGGGTATGGCGTTGGCGAGGTAGCTGAGAGCTCTACACCTTAATCTGTAGGCAGCAGGAGACTGGGCCACATTGCCTGTAGCTTGAGCATGAGAGCTCAAAGCCCGCCCCCAGAGTGACACACTTCCTCCAACAAGGCCACACCTCCTAATAGTGCCGCTCTGTATGGGCCGAGCATTCAAACACATGAGCCCATGGGGGTCATATATACAAGTGTGTAGCAACTCAAAGGAGAAAAGTGTTTGAAAGGAGACTGGAAACATCATTAAGGACTGGGCTTAAGAACACAGTACCACTGTATGTAACATCTAGCTTTTTGAGTATGTGGTGGTGGTGTCCGGTAAAATAAGTGAGAATGCACATGAAAACCCTTACGACACTGTATCCTATGACACCTATGGAAGTCTCAGTGGTGTAAGTTGGCAAGTGCCCCTCTGTGTCAGAACTCTATCCTCAAGCTAACAATGGAGACAGAATTCAGCATACATGGAGATGGGCGTGAATGAGTTCAACTGCTCTCAAGTTACAGATGGTTTCATTTAGAAAGTTTTCCCCAAACTTTAATGTATAGGACTTGCTGGGATCCTCTTCCAATTGACATTGGCTAAGGCTTAGGATTAGTCAGAGATTCTGCATTTCTGATATGTTCCTAAGACCCAGGCACACAGATGCTTCCAATCCATACCTATACCGTAAGTAGGAAAGTAGTGGTTTGTACTCTCCAGAGAGAACCTGGGGAAAAACTAATGCTTATTCACACTCTACACTACAGATTTTTTTCAAGACAGGGTCTCACTACGTAGCTCTGGCTGACCTGGAACTATATAGTTTAGGCTGGCCTCGAACTCACCGAGATCACCTGCCTGTCTCCCAAAAATGCAGGGATTAAAGGTGTATGCCACTATGCCTGGCCCAACTATAGGACATCTGAGGAAATGACGTAGGCAAGAAGGTTCTAATAAGATACTCAAATATGACTTTCTGATTGGCTCTGTGGTCTGTTTAGATGGATACAATTAACCTATGTGGTGTGATTCAATGGATATGATTACTCTCTGGATGTCCCTGTTCTTAATAAAAATGGAGACAACAGTTGTAACTGAGTTACTGTGAAGGCTGAGTGTCTATTTAGTCACAGTGCATGTATCTGAATTAAAGGGCTATCATGTTTATTTTCACAAATGTACTAAACCTAACTAGCTCCAACTTTTTAAGGTGTTGATTAATCACTCACTATGGCATTTAATAGCATGCCCTTTCATGTGATCAAAATGAATTCCAGCAAAGCTTAGGTAAGATGGTTTCTTTAAAAAAAAAAAAAAAATCAACTGGGGATTCATGTTCAGTCTGTGTATATTTTTGGTAATTCATCCTACATTTTACTCTGTGTTTATCATAGCTACAATAGAATCTTGGAAGACTGTATGCTCACTTTAACCTCAAATTACTTTCCAGTATTTTTCTGTTGCCACAAATGGCAACAGGGGAAGATGACTAGGTGTAAGTGCTGACCACTCATGGTGGTGCATTTTTCCTATATGGTTTTAGTAATCAATGTATACTTTGTTTTTTATCAGTGAATGAAGAATGGCTAGAAGGGGAGTGTAAAGGCAAAGTTGGCATTTTTCCTAAAGCTTTTGTTGAAGAACTTGCAGCCAAGGAGCTGGAAGGCACTCCCGGAGAAGTCTAGGATGCTCCACAACCTATGAAGCTCAGGCAAAGAAGTGCTGTTTCTCAAGACTTGCCCATCTGTCTGCTGTGCGCTATACAGACGCATTTGGAAAGGTTCTCTAACTTAACATTTCCCTATCCAAACTGAACCCGCCACAGTAATATGAGAATTTGGATGAAGATTTCCTTGTAGATGAGAAGGGGGAGATGAATTTCTGGAAGGGGAATGAAGGGGTCTTCTTGGGTGCTGGCTCCCTAGCTGTGGATTTCATGAGAATTCCTGGAGCAGAATGTCAATGGGTACACCTTTGTTATGAAAACAGAGCAGGACACCCAGTGTCCAGGCCCAAAAGCTGAGTGGGAATATTCTCCCTGTACCTAAAGAATTTGGGTTCCAGAAGCTTAAAGCAAATTTACTTGTAATTCAGAAGGCACACACATAGTTAACTCATTAAAAAACAAGCTTAGGTTTCATTAAAGAGAAGCTAGGCAGAATCAGGTACCCATGAACATTCAGGCCCAAGAATTAAACTCTTAGAATGATAGCTCTTCATGCCTTGTCAGATGGCCATCTATTATTAAGAGTTTAATAGTGAACATATGCCACCAGTACTTGAGTGATGAAAAGCTGTGTTCAGGAGGCAGCCTGCAGCCCATTAAAAGACATCCTGCTGCTTTACATGTATTATTCAAGACTAACCCACATGATAGATAGAACTCATGCCATTTTGGTGGTCCTTCAGGTTACCTGGGGACAGGGACCGCTGAGCACTAGACCTTGGGACCTTACTGCCCTGCCATATGGTTTTGCGAACTGTTTTCCAAGTTTGTAGGTGCAAGTGAAAAGCAGGTAGGAAATGAAGGTTTTTTTTTTTTTTTTTGGGGGGGGTGTTTTCCAAGACAGGGTTTCTGTGTAGCCTTGGCTGTCCTGGAACTCGCTCTGTAGACTAGGCTGGCTTCAAACTCAGAGATCGAGTGCTGGGATTAAATGCGTGCACCACTACCACCTGGCAGTGAGTTTTACATGGAATCACAATCCAGGTGAGAGGCTAGTCAGTGTGAGCTCTGAGCCCTAGCACACTGTTGAAGTTGCCTTTGGACAAACTGAAAGAGAGACCACCCCGAGCCTAACAGTTATCGCTGTTGGTGTTAACCAGTCAGTGAGGTTTAAAGGCCAGATGATAAACTGAATTACCTCCTGATAAGCTACAAAATAAATGGTTCCTGCCTTTACAGAAGCCACTCTATTAAAGAACCGTGGCAGTCTATTTCTATCATTTTCCAGAACAATTCACTGGAATGCTAAGAAAAGCAAAATTAACCCCAAAGCCTACCCAGTTGTGACCATCTTTGTTCCTGCAGATGGGTGCGTAGTTAAAGTTCTAAGCTGTGCTTTTACTTCTGTATCCTTTAAGGCAGAATAAACACTCCATACACAGATCTGGTTGGAGAGAACACGGTTTAATTAAAGGCAAAGCTGATTTCAGCAGCTGCAGATCTTGCACAGACAGACAGGAGAAAAAAAAAAAAACCCAAATCAAATCAAATCAAAACAAAACAAAGTTTATTACACAAAACCAGATGAAGATTCTCCTCCTCTTCCTCATTACCCCACAGTGAGGATGGCAAGGTGAGGAACCCAGCCGAGAGTCATAAAACATTCCAAACACCAAATTCTCATGCAGACTGGGGCTGTAGATGGGAAGTGGGTACTACTGGGAGGGAGCTGGTAAACCTGTTGGCTGGTCTAAGGTGCAAGAATCCGTGACATTTCCAACATCGGAATGTTGCAGCTGTCTGAATGCAGAGCTCACACACAAACTGGGTGAGCGGGAGGACAGGGAAGAGGACAGAGGTGGACAATGGAGGGGACTGGAGCAGCACAGAGGGAGGACAGGGAAGAGGACAGAGGTGGACAATGGGGGGCTGGAGCAGCACAGAGGGTTTCATTTGCCATTGAGTGGGGGTTTCACTTCCAGACCTTTCAAAAACAAAACAAAACCAAGAAAACCCAAATACCATGTCAAACTAAAAGAGCAATAGTGTAAGCCTGGGGCTCCAAGCACTCTTTCTGAAGAGCAATGAGCAATACCTCACCCCTTCTCATTGCCGGGGCCACCCAGATCCTGTGACACCCGGGCTCCTGGATGTGCTTTGCTCTACAAGTAAGGTCCACCTAACTCCCACACTCAGCCCTTGCCCTCTGGGAGAGTAGATGACCAGGTGTGGACATGGACGCATATCCACACATGCACGCACGCACACACACATACACACACACACACGCACACGCGCACACACACCTATCTCCCAGAAAATAATCCCTACCCTAGCACAGCAATTGGACATTTAGATTGTTTCCATAATTTCCCCTTAAAATATTACTTTTCCAGGAAATGACTAACAGAAATGCTGTCCTTCTGTTCCTACACAGAACATCTTCAGTCCTCTTTCCTCCCAATAAATATCAAATAAAGAGTTTATTCCTTTCTTTCGCCCTTTCCAAAGTGGCGCTCGTTGTGTTTTCTTCTCTGCACAGCGTGCATTTGTCCTGTTGCCTTCAATTCTGCTCTTGAGGTAAAGGCTGGGAGCCGGCGACTGGGCAGAGGCCCGGCACTACCGCTTCCTTCCTCTTCAGACCACCTGTGGGCCCAGCGCTGGCCCCATGCTGCTGCTTCCTGGCGAGATGTTGGACACGGTAGGGACAAAACAATGACTAGGTTACAGCGTATGGCTAAAGGGGTGGAGACTGGTGCAAGAGGCTGGTGAGCAGGATGGGGACACAAAACCAACTTAACCAAACATAACCACACTGAAAGCATCCACCTACTAAAATGTGTTCCAGGCTATGGATGGACTAGCCTGCCTTCTGTGAGACTGCTTGCTATGCTACTGCAAAGTGTAGGAATCAGAAACATTAATTGAAATCTTCCAGCAGCCACCTGCTGTCTAGCCCAGCAGCACCAGCCACACTGCATCCTCGATGGGGGCTCGAGCACCTACAGAGTGAAGGGCATCTCCTGCTGGAGTTCCCAGGCTGGAGGAAGGCCTAGCAGAACCTTCTAGGAGGCCTGTATTCTCCCTTATGGAACACTCCCACGGCTTAAGAGGTCAGTTCCCTGTGCCGTCACCACCGACCTCACACAGGAGCAGCACACGGGACTGTCTTTGCTCCACACTGACTGCAAGTACACCTGTGTGTGGAAGAATTCAGTGTGATAGTTTGCTACTGAGAGTTATAATAAAAGATGTTTAAGAATAATTTCAACTGCATTCTCAGTCAGCAAAGCACTCATAATGGACTCCTATTTTATTCCCCAAAGAGGAAAAAAGGACTGAGAAGTTCCTATTGGCTTCTCCCATCTGCCTTCCCTTCTCAGCTTCCACTTCCCACGTGTTGGGGACATGCGCGGTGGAGAAGGTGAGAGGCGTGCTATCAGTAACTGAGTGAGACAAACAGCAGCTCCTCTCTCCCTCCGGGAAGCCCCGGGGGAACGAGAGTTCCTGATGGTTTTTTTCTTTTTGTTGCACTGCGAACATTTCGTGCACACTCAGCGGGCTGGTGGAACACTTACACCCTCTCGACAGCAAGAAACAGACAAGAGGGCTGCCACCTGCAGGGACTGTGTGGGCCAGTCCTGCAGACCCAACATGCCATGGTTTATGGAGCCTTCATCCCTGGGTCGCTTCTGTGGCCTCAGTGTGGAGGGTTCATGGCACCTTGTCCTCGCTGCTGTTTCTGCTTCTGCTGCATCAACAGCTGCTCCAGAGCGGAGGGTCCAGGATGCATCATGGAACTGGACCAGATGGACTGAAAAATAGCCCAGAAAGTTGTCAGCAGAGGTCAAATGTCAGGGTTGTCTAACAGGGATTTGTTTGAAATCCTAGCCAGCTGCAAAGGCAAACATGCCCTCTAAATCCCAAGCAACTCAGCTCTAAGAAAAAGTCACCACGAGACTTGTTCCTAAGACTATTTTAAAACTTCAAACAGTGAAATTACATTTTTTTAACCCTAGACTGGCCTGGAAAGATTATCCCTCTTACTAAAACCATTCTGTGATTATAGCAGCTGAAATTATGTTTTAAGTTTTTGTTTTTTTAACCAAAATTCATATGGCATGACAGAGTAAGCTTATTGTAAAAGTTTTAGGCAAACAAGACATTTAAGATTATATACTCTTAATTGGTCAAATAAGGCTGAAATCAGACACACCAATATAAAGCAGAATTTTAACCTAAGGATGAAACTAAACCCTTTACCATTTCCGACACCCTGATACTACACAGTTAACCCCTAGGGTCTTCTCAATCTCAGGGGTGAAAGCAGACACTTCTGCAGTATGAGCCTTGTGCTCCCTGCCCCTCAGATCTACTCACCTTTAGGCTTTCCATGAGGACAGCAGAGGAATCCTCCATGGAGGGGCCATGGCCTGTCCAGGTGCCACTTGGAGTGCTAGCCTGATGCCAACTGCTCTCAGATGATGATGTTGCTGAGAGATAATCAACGCCAAAACCACCCATGGCTAAGAGATGAAAATGGGTAAGAATTCAAAATGTTTTATCAATGGCAAATATCAAACTCCATGCAAAGTTAGAGCAAGTCATTTCCCTTTTGCCTGGTAGATGAAGAAATGTGGATCTACCTGGTTTATCAGTTTTCCACCGATCTGCGGGCCGCCTATCCCTGTTATCTGGAGTCCCGATGGGTCCAAAGTTAGAGAATGGAGCAGAATTATGGTTATGTGTTGGAGGAGAACTGGGCAGGCTGCTTGGGTTAGAGGAATGAGGAGACTGGCTGGCTGGTGTTGAATGATCTGTTAAAGAATTAACAACATAAGGACATGACTAGGTATTTCACAAACTAAATCAAGAACTAATGTTTCCTTCAGATGTGGTCATCAAAATGTGAATGAAAGCATTATAACAAGGCTTTAGAGAAAAGACCAGATAAGGCCATGAGGCAATCTGTCAGATCACTAACGTGGGAGATTGCACATATCCAAGGCACATTCTCCACCCTAAAAAACAAAAAACAAAACATAAAACAAAACCAAAAAAAAAAAAAAAAAAAAAAAAAAAAGAACCAAACTGTAGACAAATTCATCAGACATGCAGTTCTGACCTATTTCAACTTTTGGACATCAGAATCAGAATATTTTGATCTTAAGAATTATATAAATTAGACTTTAAGAAACTGAAACAAAAGGGGGCATCTTGGCAGTTAAAAGCACTGGGAACGCGGGTTTGATTTCCAGCACCCACCATCAAAACCATATATATTCCAGTTCCAGGGGATCCAACACCCCCTTCTGGCCTTGCACACATGTGGTACACAAACATGCAGGCAAATGCTCATACACATAAAATAAAAATCTCCAAAACATTTTTAACAGAGAAAGAAACAAATATGATAATAACAAAACCGTCTAATTATAGAAACTGACTAATTCTTAGTCAATATGGATGAGAAGAAAAGGCAAATTTTATAATTTAAGCACTAGTTGATACCTGAACTGGCAGGAAGTGATGGAGACCAAGGGGTCCCTTCAAAAAGGGAGTACAGTGATGTTTCCTGTGAGGCAACTGAGGGGTTCAGTTCTGCCTTGGAGCTGGTTGTCATGTTTTTTCCATACACTTCATTGAACATACTGCTGTTTGGATATCGTTCCTGAAAGATGTAAATTAATAATCCAGAAAGACAGATTAAAAAGAGAGTCTGTGCCGCATCCACAGATGCTCAGCAGACTAAAGCTTGCTTAGTAAACAAACTCCCCAGACTAACGTCTTTCACTTTTGTTTCCCTTTGCCTTTCTTTACTCTGTAGTTTGCTGTCTACGTAAACCTCCTGAGGCCAAAAAAAAAAGAGGGTCATTTATTTGACCGAAGAACAAAGCTCTAAGAAATTCAGTATGAGAAATTAAAAGGCTCAAACTCATAATATATAGGTCACTAGTCTGCCCCAATCAGAGACAAAGGAGGTAAAATCAAGACTAAGAAAAGAATACTATACCGAAAAGAAGAAAATAAGCAATCTATAATAAAAACATAAAGCAAGGTTCTTAACTGCACTTACCTGATTGACAGAGAATCCAGTGAGGGACAGGAAAGAAGATGAATGTGACATGAGTTCTGAAGGCTTCTCCAATAAGGATTTCTTCAGTTCCAGAAAACAAAACAAAACAAAAACCAGTGATTCCTTCCATTTTAAAGTAAAAACACTACCAAAGGAAAAGAATCTTACTTATGCTTTCACAGTAAAAGACTACCACTTAAGCACGTGTCTGTCAGTTCCATGTGTTCGGTTGAAGATGTAGAAAAGGTTATATGTACATCTGTCAATACCACGACACCAGCTAAGTGCCAGTTGCCACGGGTAAGTCAGACCTTCTTTCCTGGGTTTATCTGGTCCAGTGCAGCGATGCAGGCAGAAACTAGGAATGGTTTTTAGGTATGACCCTCAGGATTCCCTTACGGAAAAGATGATGAATTATGCTGGCATGTTTTACTCCCTAAAATGTTAAAATATTAATGACTTTAAAAGGCCTTTCAAATCCATTTTGATAGCTGGTTTTGTTTTCATGCTTCCTAAGCAGCTGTACTTACGATATACGTTAACTACTAAGTTGAGTTTCTATTTAGTGGCCCTAAGAAGGTTATTGGGGGAAAGGGAGAGAAAGCTGGGTCTCTCTAATGCTTCCTGTCATTTAGACAGCAGTTTAATAATATGCTCAACACCCATTATATGTAAAGCATTTTCACACATTACATTATCAACCAAGTACAAGAAGGCTAATTGCTTTCCACTGTTGTTTTTTTAAACATTCAAAAAAAAAAAAATAAAATAAAAAGGAGAACCATTTCAAGGCCCCACTTGTTTTCCCATCAATGGTAGAGGTCAGGAATAAGGAGAGTTCACAGAATAAGGAGAGTTCACAGACAAGGCCAGTGGACACACAGGTACCACCTGCAGTCTCCAACTACACCAGCTGACAGGCACAAGACAGGTGCACCTGTGAGGCAACAGAGCAGCTGGGTTGCTGCAGCTCTTGTGCTCTATGCCCCGGGAAGCCTTTAGTACCACTTGCCCAGGCAAGCTCAAGTCCCAGGGATGGCAGCTACTATCACAAAGCTATTTTTATTTCTCCTGATTCTATGATTAATACATTTTAATCCTCTAAGTATTTTATTGCTCTCTATTTATGGGAAAGAAAAAACTGGGGGAAAAAACCCCTCAAAATCTTTGTATGTTGTATTATGATGTAGAGAAGGTGGGGGAGGTCTCAAGATGCACACCTTACTTCCTATATTTATACCCCATGCCCTCAGTTAAAATATGATGTAAATACTAGTGAGCATAAAGAATGACACTCTGCAGGCTGGATTCTAGAAGACTGTTTCCAAACAGGTATCAGTAACCAGTTCTTGCATTTTATTCTATACTATCCTAATTATTTACATTCTTAGCCACTCATTTATAGTGCTCTAACCATTTCCAGAGAGTTTCTTCATTTTTACCCATTCTGTTTCACAATTCCAACTCGGAATTTAGATCAGGGCTCTTTTTATGGGTCAGTGAGCCAAACAAGAAAGAGTCATCAATGAGTTGTAAAACGTGGAATGTATTTCCTTTAATATTTAGAATACATTTGAGAATTAAAAAACAAAACTCCATGTCCTTAACTAATGTATTAACAACACGCGACATCTGAGTTCAGGGGTATGCACTACCTGAAAAGGGAGTTCCTCTGCCAGGATCACATAGCGTACAGGCAGATCGGTACAAGACACTCTAGCTGACACATGTCTGGGCTAGGACTGTCATTGGGGGAGCTGGAGTCACCACCACTGGCTGTGCTCTACTACATTATCAGGTGAATTTCAGGCACTATAGAAACAGACTTTCTATTCCCAGAAAGAGGAAAGCCCCAGAATGAAGAGCTGACCTATACTAAGTATCATAGAAGCCTTAGAAAAGAAGCTGTGGTTAGAGCAAGAAGCAGAGTTAGTGTCAAATACATACAAAGAGGCTTCGTCCAGGAAGAGAGGCGAGAGGACCCAGCAGAGCTGGGTAAAGATCAGGAGGGTTAGAAAAGATCAGCTCTTCCTCTTCCTCCAAGGCAGCCAGACTCTTTAACAGGTCCGGAGGAAGCAGAGGGGAGCTCTTGGGGTCCTAGTGACAAAAAGGATCACTGTGAGATGCAATTAGGGCAAAAGCACATAAGAACAGAAGCATGATTAGTTGGATACCACAACGACCGCCAAGGATAGAGACGCAATTAATTGTGATGTCGCACACAGAGGAAAAGGCTGAAATACAAACGGAAAGCGACACAGCCAATAGAGAAGGGAGACCAAGTCATGAAGAGTCAAGTACTAGAGCAGGACGTAATGTTACCGCAGCTAGGGAGTCAAATAACACAGAAAGCAGCACTTTCCAAGTTAACCCTGTTGCTCCTGAATAACAAGGGCAAGGGAGGACTGACTCTGTTCCACTTAAGAAAGCAATTGGTTTACATATCCTTGAAACCTATTTTAAACTTAGATGACTCAACCCAACTAAGGAGCTCTTCTCAATTCTCTACCATGATGCCACTAGATTATTTTTCTGCCATACCAGTACAGTTCAATAATAACTATTCAACTCTTCAGTTCCCTAAACTAAACACGTGTGATTCTGAAGAGGCCAAGTCCTGTACCATAGGTAGTCTTTATAATGTCCATTTCTCACAAACTTTAACATTTTTAATATATCAACTTCAACTGTCTAGTTGAGAAATTCTAAAGCTCTGCAACCCCAGGCCTATCTTCCTGGAACCTGGTGACGGGAAAGCACACACCTCAAATGGCATCCTGGGCACAGGGTCCTGCTCTGGACGGAAGACTCCTGGTGACCGTTTGCTCCTGCGGTCCATATTTGGTTGCTGTGCCATTACTGCTCTGTTATCAGTCACGCTGTAGGAAGAATCCCAGTAGAACTCTGGGACCTTGACTTCTGAGGGATTGTGGTTATATGGCTCCATGGGGAAAGGCTTCATTTTTTTCTCTAGAGGCTGCTGCTGTATTACAGGAGGCTGCAATGACGGCTCAAACAGTTTTATAGGGTCTTGGGTCTGAAGGTAGTAGGGCTGTTTCACAGGCATGATTTTCCCTAGTGGGCCTTGAACCTGAGGGGGATTCCACAGCTGTTTGGCAGCATCTGCCTGTTGATACTAAAAAAAAAAAAAAAAAAAAAAAAAAAAAAAAAGGTGCCTGTCAACAAGTCGAACAGAAACTGCAATCTTACTGACAGTTAATACTCAAGATTCAGAGAGTGAGTTTGTGGGATTTTATAACCAAGATTCTAGACAAAAATGCAGTTTTCTTACTCCTTAAGATTGTCAACACTCAGCGATTCTGAGAAGATAAGGACTTTGTTCAATTCAATTATTAAGAAGTTCAATGAATGTGTATGTGAGACAGGATGTGCTTCACCCTTTGTGTTCATGTACTGTAAGGACATGACGTTTAAGACTGGCGTCACATTCATCTTACCATCGCCTTAAGATTACAATTCTATTTCCATTCAAGTAAGAGCTATTATGGGGTGGGGGTGGGGGTGGGGAGGACGACAAAGTTGGTGAAGCAAGAACCTGAGTTGTCCCCAGAACCCATGCAAAGATGCTGGTCATGATGGCATGCTTATAACCTCCATGCTGGAGAGATGGTTACGGGAAGACCTAGGGCCAGCTAGTCTATCCTAATTGGTAAGCTCCACAAATGAGAGAGAGACCCTATCTCAAAGGAGGTGGAGGACATTTTTAAGGATGACACTATGGCTGCCCTCCTCGTCCACATTAAAGCACCAAACACACATGCATATGCACCTACCCACACACCTATACACACGTACACATTCACATTAAGAAAGTGAGATTTACAGAAAATCTTCAATAAAACGAGGATTGTGAAGCATGGGAAAATGATAGTGAAGATCTAATTCACCACCCTTTACAAACAAAGAAAGACAGCAAACATTTAAACTTCCTAACAACACAAAGACTACTTTTGTACTATTATCACAATCTCTGTAAGTCTAAGCAGGAACAACGTCAAAACTTAGCGAGCATTTATAAAGTGGTCAGACACTGGGTTATCTCGTATTTCTCACTATTCTGGCTGGCAGTACACAATGTTACCTACCTGCTGGAATCCAGAGTGGTGAGGTGGGCTTTTCCCCAGAGCTGATATGACTTTTGTAGGGGATTGCTGTTGCTGAGCTAGAGCTTGAACCTGCAACTGACTTGCAGACTGTGCTGTTGGCTGAGCTGGTAAAGAAGGGAGGGGTGGCTGGGAAGGTGGCTGTGACGACTGTTGAGGACCCTGGTTCATCGGCCCTGGTCCAGAGGGCCGTTGCTGGCTGTAAGGAATGTGGGACTGTTTCCCAGCTTGCACCTGGTTTCCTGCTGGAGAGTGAGCTGTAGACTGAAGAAAGGTCCCTGGGACAGAAACACCAGCTGGGAAGGTGTAACCTGAGCCCATAGAAAATGCCACAGGAGGGGGGATAACATATGTTGGGGGCGGGAACCCTTCAAAACAGAAGAACACAGCTTTAGTTCTAAAGAAACTTAACAAAAGAAAGGGGCAAAATTTGAGGGGAGGGTGTTTCAACACATTATAAAAGCAACAATTAACCATGCATGTCTTTAACATGATGTTAAGAAATACAGACTATTAGCTACTTTTCCTCTACACATTAATCAGACAATTCTAAAGATGGTTCTCATGTTGAATGATAACAATTCCTTCATAGTAACAAACTGGCACTTATATATGAACTATATATAAAAAAAAGGCTCAACAAGAATTAGAGAACTTGAACTTCTTTCTCCTATAAATTATAGCTTAGTAACATAACCTTAAGGGTACAAAGCATCCAAGTGAACAGAAAACTCCCTACAGATGAATTAGGTAGAGAATGTGTACCTACCTGGTCGGCTGGGAAGAGGAGGGAAGGCTCCAGGGTGATGAATGGGGATGAACTGAGAATTATTCGCCTGACTTGGAGTTTGAGTGACAGGTGTTTTCCTGGCCTCAGACACTGGAGTCTTTCTTAGTTCTGTCTGGGCTTTTACCTAGAAGCAAAACTAACTATAAAAACCTGGTTCCCACGTGTTAAAAAAAAAAAAAAAAAAAAAAAAAAACCTACTCTAAGAAAATATTTAAAACCTCATTATGTCCAAAGTATGCTGAAGAAACTTAAACTCATCTAAGTTCAATACAGGAAAATCAAAATAAATTACTGGTAAAAGAAACAAAGGCTTAGATTTACTAGTAGGATTATTTTGCTTTCACATAACCACAGAAAAACTAAATAAGGAAAAGGAACATACAAACCATTTGTTGTACAGGTGAGATACCTCATGCCAACAGGTTAAAAGTCTTGCCTACGATCATGTGTCTGGTAAGGTACCTAGGGCTCTTCATGCTAAATTGTGGATTTAATTAAACTATTATCGCATAGGTGACATACTATGGCTCTCAGTTTAATTTCAACTAGGTAGCACTTGCTCAAGGCTCTTTAAACATGCGTGAAAATACTTACAGGAGCAAAGAACAGGCCCAACGTTCTAAACATCAAGCCAATTAAGAAATAGCATGTGCAGTGCTCAAGGTTGAGCAAAAGGCAAGAAAATAGGTAGTAGTGGCCAGGCGGTGGTGGCACACGCCTTTAATCCCAGCACTTGGGCAGCAGAGGCAGGTAGATCTCTGAGTTTGAGGCGCTAGTCTGGTCTACAGAGTGAGTTCCAGGACACCCAGGGCTACACAGAGAAACCCTGTCTCAAAACAACAACAAGAACAACAACAACAACAAAACCAACCAACCAACACAAAAAAGAAAATAGGCAGTAGTTAAGAGAAAAAGAGTTGATAATATTATGTATGCCAAATTTTTGTTGTTGTTGTTTTGTATTGTTAAGAAGGTCTGCTTAGCCTTGGCTAGCTTAGAACTTGCTATATAGCTCAGACTGGCCTCAAACTTGTAGCAATCCTCCTGCCTGTCCTCTAAGCGCTGGGATTACAGGCATGTACTTGCTATGCCTGTATGCCAGACCGATTTTGTTATCTACTGGTAGATCTGAGATAGATGGAGGACAGAAAAGGAAATCTTATTATCAGCATGGGTCTTACTGGGAGCCCATTACAGAGGACAGAGAGACATTCCCTACATATGTATGTAGCTTGGAGATTGGGTCAGTCAGTAGAATGCCGGCAAACATGAGAACCAGAATTCAATCTCCAAACCCACACCAACATGCCAGGTGTGGGGGTATGCACTTACAATCCCATCAGGGGAAGGCTCACTTGCTAGCTAGTCTAGCCTAACTGTGAGCTCTAGGTCAACGAGAGACCCTGTCTCAAAGGAGGCAAATGGCCTTTTTGAGGACGACAACTGCTGCTGGTCTGTACACGTGTGTATACCAGCAAAACCTGCAAACACACACAAGTGTGCTCACAAAACATTAAAAAAGAACCACATTTTGTCACACACATCCCCCCTCAATTCTATTGGGCAAGTAAACTGAAGGTATGTATTCTTACTTATAAGCAGCCTTCTACAATATGAGGCTCCTCAAGCAACCATCTACACTTCCCACAATGAACTAACAAATCACATAGCTACTTAAGTAGTCATCAAAACATTAACGGTGCTCATACAACAGTCAAGAGCCTTTTGTATTATATAATAGTACCAGTATCTCTTTGGAAAGGTATATAAAAAGGTTACAAAATAGCTGGGAAGTGTTTTTCTCAGCATGACTTGAGTTTTGCTTTACCAATGTTTTGAGCCAGGATATTACTCCACACAACACCACTGGTTCAAACAGGTATAATACCAAGTAAAGTTACTTCAGTTTTCTTCAAAAAAGTTAAGTTTTACTTTGTATAGTGAATCTTTTTGTTTTGGAGATAGGTTCACTATATAGCCCTGGCTAGCTTGGAACTTAGTATTTAGATTAGGCTGGTCCCTACCTCAAAGACCCACCTGCCTCTGCCTCTTGAGTGCTGGGTTTAAAGATGTATACACCACTGTACCTGCAGTGACGCTTGGGGGGGGGGAGGGGCCCGCAGGTGGGGGTGGGGGAGACAACAACAAAAACTGTAAAAGCTGTAATAAACCTGATTTTACTGGATGCTATGAAACCTGAAAACTCTTCTGAAAGTATAATTAGTACAATAATATAATCCTGTGTGAAGCACTTAACAAGAACTTCATGGACTCAGGAACTCCCTCAAATTGATAAATTAACCATCCACCATTGCTCTGTACACACCTTCCTATGCAGTCAAAGAATGCACTTAAACTTCCAAACAGCCAAAGTACCCGTCTTTAGGAACAAAAAGAGAAAGCCCGCCATTTGTGTGAGCCTTCCTCTACCTGCTTTCCGGTTCAAACCCAGCTGCCCTGCCCTGCCCTGCCACACTCTGCTTTCCTGTTCCTGGAACCTTCCTGCGGTCATCTCTTGATCTCAGCTCTCCTTGCTGCTGTCCATCATCCTTAGTTACAGTCACTCCTCTGCTCCAGCCCCATTCTCACCTCTTTGGGAGGAAAGCTTCTTCCTTGGTCTCTGTTCACTTCTCGTGGCTTGATGTTCTCTTTGAAGGTGACCACTGGTTTCTCTGCCGTGTCACAGCTGTTGCTTGGACTTCGGCCCGTAGACAGCACTGACTTCAGCCCTGGGCTCCCATTGGTAGCTAGTGACTCTATCAGAGATGTTTCTTGCAGGATGAGGTTCTCTTTGGCTTCACTGGGGTCTTCTAGTATTAATTCTGGAATTTCTGTGATAAATAACAATTTCCCTACCTCGTTTTCACACTGAATCAGCCTAAAAAAGCAAGAATAAATTCATACATGAAAAAACTAAAAAACTGTAACTCAACTGTGTGTAGCTTCAACAAGTGAATATATTTTTAGGCCAAAAAAAAAAAAAAGATGGAGAGAGACTAACAATACAGATCCAGCCAGCATGAACAGTGTCATTCAGTAACTGAGACTCTCATGACTACATTTCACATCACAACACATCCATTCTCCTGCCTTCCTTCCCATGTTTCTAACTACAGAGCATGACTTAAGATACTAGTCTAAGCCCTTGACATAGCCCATAAGGTAGCCATATATCCTTATTTTAAAGAAAGGGCAGCTAAAACTCAGAAATGGTGTTTTTCAAGCATGTGCACTGAGCATGGCGGGAATTTGAACACAACCATTAAGAAGTAATAGTAACTGACTCTGAAAAGGAGACAATCCACCAGGAAGATGCAAGGAACACAGAACTAGAAAAGAACAGACCTAGAAATGGAACTTAAACCTGACTCCAAAACTTGCATTCTTCCCCTACACTAGCAACCACATCTACTTTGTCTCTAACTAGCTACTAGTATCATCCTGCTCTGTCCTGACTGGACCTGAGAATGTCCAGTTCAATTCAAATATACAGACGCTTGTAAATTGGAGGAGCACATGATAAGTTAGGAAGACAAGACTAATTCTTCTTATCATACATAACAGGCAGTGCAACAGGGAGAAGAGAGACCTTTAAATAAACTAATGATCACTTGGGTCATGAGATACGCTACACATATTGACTTAGTTCATCATTAATAATATTTACACCAAAGCCTAAAATATACACGAGGCACGTGTATGTGTGTTGATAAAGTGATCAAAAGGGAATGCAGGAGAAAGCCATGGGCATACCGAGGCTGATTGTCAGCAATCCATTTCCCTATAGAGATCAAACGCTGCTGTCGTATTCGTCTCTGTTGACCCTCTTTGTCTCCTGTAATACCCTGATGGCCTTTGGAAAAATCCAAGTTCCTAAAAATGACATAGCACATTATAGAAGATGAAATACTGAAGAAAATTTCCAGACAACCAAATGCAAAAACTTCAAGATGTTTCCCACATAAAGTAAGACTGTATGTAATCAACGGTTTACTTGAATTTATACTTCCAAAGATTTCAAGCACAAGAAACAAACATCAAAGTTCATTGTGTTAATGTAGTATTTTCACTTTCTAGGAAAGAAGCAAAAATAATCCATAAGCTTTTGTTATTAAAGATTCTTCTGTCATAAGAATAAACTATTTTTTGTTGCTTGTTTTGGCGTCCTAAGACTGAACCCAGGTCTTTGCCTATGCCGGGCAAAAGCATCCCTATATGAAACTCAAGCATAGTTTTTTAAACACCTGTTTTCTAAATTCTAAAGGTCTCTGAAGCACATTTTTTAATTGACTATTTTTGTGTGTGAGTGTTTCGCTTCCACATATGTACATGCACCATGTATACGCTTGATATTCAGAGGTCAGACGAGGGCATCATATTCCCTGGGATTAGACTCTCAGGTTGTTCTGAATTGCCTTGTAGGTACTGGGAATCAAACCTGGGTCCTTTGCAAAAGCAAAAAGGTGCTCTTACCCATTTATCGGACTCCTGAGGTGCCTATTAACAACGGTATCAATGTACTTTAAGATGGTCCACTCTAAGTCAGGAAAATGTGCAAATATCATAAATTATATAGACAGAAGTCTAAACCAATGTGGACAAAGAGTTCCTGAGATCTCAGGTCAATAAGTCTAAAAAAGAATTATGTAAGCCAGGGGTGATAGAGCATGCCTCTAATTCTGGCATTGGGAGTTGGAGGCAGAAGGACAGCAGGCTTGACTACTTCTGGGCTACAAAGTAAAACCATGCATATCCCCAAATCCAAAAGCCATGAAGTAAGCTAGTAGCTGAAGGACACACAAAGTGAGAAATAGT
Source organism: Peromyscus nudipes (assembly GCA_902168325.1). Taxonomy (NCBI): domain Eukaryota; kingdom Metazoa; phylum Chordata; class Mammalia; order Rodentia; family Cricetidae; genus Peromyscus; species Peromyscus nudipes. Next base: position 18,363 of record CABHPH010160917.1, read on the forward strand.
CCCTACCTTCAGGAATAAGTAATGAAAATTGAACTCAATAAGCCTTATAATAAAACTACACAAAGAATAAAAAAGCAAAGTGAAAGAATGCAGTTTCTTCCCCCCCCCAAAAAAAACCCTTGGGAGGTTTCTGAATGATGACACCTGAGCTGTAACTTACCAGGCAGGACAAATGCTTACCAAGACGGTAAAGGGGCCGGGCGGTGGTGGCGCACGCCTTTAATCCCAGCACGCGGGAGGCAGAGCTAGGCGGATCTCTGTGAGTTCGAGGCCAGCCTGGGCTACAGAGTGAGTTCCAGGAAAGGTACAAAGCTACACAGAGAAACCCTGTCCGGAAAACCAAAACCAAAACCAAACAAACAAACAAACAAAAAACAAAACCACAACAACAACAACAACAACAACAAAAAAAGAAGACGGTAAAGGGAAGGCAGAGGAACAGATGGGAACGTTCTAGTACAGCACCAACAAAGTGCAGAGGAAAATACAGAGCCATTCGAAAGGACACAGTGAGTGCATAGTGCATAGTATGTACAAACGGGGTTAGAGGAAAGAAAAGGCAGAAAATAGGGCTGAGAAGCTGAGAGCGGGCCAGGGTGAGGACTTGCCATCAAGCTAAGGAGACCCCAGAGTGATTAGATACAGGTAAACCTGAGTTTGTGTCTTTGTCATGAGGTATCGTCAGTGCTCACGGAAGATTCTGAATATGAGAGGCATTTTGGTCATAGAATTAAAATCCTTGTTGAGAAAAACAAACAGAAATAAAGGCTTTTCTGATTTCTAGATTGGTGAATGCATATCAACAGGCATCTTGTAAATGCTACAAGAATTTAAAAAGGCGAAATTATTAAAAAGAAAAAAAAAATCAAACTGTGCCTAAAAGTGAATAAACCAGGAAGGATAAACTGTTGCAAAGATGTTAAATAGAGTATCTATGACTAAACTGTCTTTGTCTGAAAGGATATTTCTACAAGTTAAATATCCTTCAGATACTATGTATGTAGGAGTTAACAAAAATTCAGTTTTCATAAAAACCAAAGTCATTAGAGTTTGGTAACTAAGAGTTTTAAGCTGTATCAGGGTTGAGAAATGACTAAACACTGACATCAGTAAGGGAAGCCAACACTGCTCTTAAGAAATGTATAGTAAAGATAATAGAGCTGGAGAGATGGCTCAGCATTTAAAAGTACTGGCTGTTCTTCCTGAATTCATTTCCCAGCAACCACATGGTGGCTCACAGCCATCTGTAATGAGATCTGGTGCCCTCTTCTGGCCTGCAGGCATACATGCAGACAGAGGACTATATATAATAAATGAATGAATCTTAAAAAAAAAAAAAGAAAATTGCAACAGAGAAAGATGGAGATTGTGAATTTTTTTATTTAATATACTCAAAAAAAGACAAACCTAAATATTAGCAGGCTAAAGGAAGATAGCTATTTGAGACAAGATGAGGAAAAACAGTGGAGGATACACTAGAAAATGGAGGATGGTAAAGGATGAGGGAAAGAACAAGATGGAGGGCAGACCAGGAGAGCAGGAGGAGACCAAGGTGACTGGAGAAGGGACCCCTTGCCACTGAGAAATGTTTTAGAAAGTTCTTGTAAAATTGGTGTGTGTGATGCAGAAAATACATGCACACACGGAGAAAAACTATGGGTGTCTTTCTCGATCGCTCTTGGCTTTATTCCCTTGAGACAGGGTCTCTCACTGAACTGGAGTTTGGCATTGTTATTTATTCATTTGTTTTTCCAGTTACACACTGTGGTTATAAGTATATTCAGCCGTTCTTGGCTTTTTATATGAATGCTGGGATCCACACTCATGCTTGCACAAGTATTCTTATTCACCGAGCCATGTCCACTGCCCTATCATTCCTACTGATATGAAGAAATGTAAAGCAACAACTTTTAGCTAGAATTTAGTATTTGCTGAGTATGGTGTGGTGCAGCACATGCCTGTAATCCTGGCACGTGGGAGGCAGAGGCAGCAGGATTGCTGCATTTCAACACCAATATGGTCTTAATAAAGCTTCTGGCCAGCAATGACTATGGAGACTGCCTCAAAAAATAAAATAGTTTGGTCTGGTGGCGCACACCTTTAATCCCATCACTCAGGAAGCAGAGGCAGGTGGATCTCTGTGAGTCTGAGGCCAGCCTGGTCTACCGAGTGAGTTCTGGGCCAGTTGGGGCTACACAGTGAGACCCTGTCTCCAAATACAAAAATGAATGAATGACAGAAAGGTTCCTTTTTAAGACATCCCTTAATTTTAAGGTATGTTAAAAAAGTAGAATTTAAGTAACACTATAGAAAGCAATTTTCTTTCCCATTCCTTTGTCTGTATTTCTTAGAAACACTTCACACTGATTTGTGTGTGTGTGTGTGTGTACACGTATGTATGAAGAAAATATAGTAAAGTGTATATATATGTATATGTATAAAGTATGTATGTATAAAAAAATATGTAGTAAAGCATGTGCCATGCCCCCCCACCCCAAATGTTAAAAAGAAAAGATAGCACAGGGCAAATCAAAGGTCCTTCAACAGGTAGGCCAGATTCCTACAATTTTTAACACTGCAACACTTCACAGCTACTTACTTGAAAGAAGGTCTTAAAGCCAAGAACCCTTGTAATTCAAACTCCTCTGGAAGTGGTGTGGCTAAAGAAAGGAAGACACCAAATTTTGTAAACATTTTAATTAAAATCCTATGATTTGGAAGTAATACTTATGATATGAAAATAGTGAATAAAAAGATATACAAAAAAATGTATATTAATGTTCATTCTCTGCTTTCCTGCGTCACACGTCTGCTAAAGACAAGTCATCCAACAAAAGCCTGCAAGTTAGCTTTGGTACCTAGATATACCCCTAACATTCAAACAGGAAACACTCAAGGTGCCGGCACAAAGAACTTCCTCATCAGCTGTCTCAAGAATTTAGAGCTTTAGGTTGGGTGTGGTGGCACAAGCCTTTAATCCTAGCACTCAGGAGGCAGAGGCAGGTGGATCTCCAAGTCTGAAGCCAGTCTGGCCTACATAGCAAGTTTTAGGACAGCCAGGGCTACAGAGAGAAACCCTGTCATTTTTTAAAAAAGAAAAAAAAAAAAAAAAGAAAGAGAAATACTAATGTCATTGACAGCTTACAAGAAATAATCTTGGGCATTATCTCAAACTTTCCAAATCCTAAAAAAAGATTCAGGCGACTCATTGCAAATTACTAATGGAGAAACTCCATGTAGCTCAATGCAGCACTATTGAGGAAAATTTAAATTATGAAAGTGCATGCATGTGCACATGTATATTTGTGTACCAGTGGAGGCCAGAGGATCTCAGGTGTCATCCTCAGGAATGCTGCCCATCTCTTCTGAGAAAGGGACTCTTACTGGGCTGGACATCACCAATTAGGCTAGACTGGCTGGCAAGTCTGGGATCCCAGGGCTCCCAGAATTCCAAGACTGGGGGGAGTCCTAGGAATCCTCTTGTTTCTGGCATGCCAGTCCTAGGATTTCAGGACGCTGGGAATAATTTACATGGGGTCTAGGATCAAATTCAGGTCCACATGCTTGAGAGATGAAGCAATTTACTGACTGAGTTATCTTCCCAGGCCCTTGATGAGGAAAACTTCAAAGACAAATAAATAGACTACAACACACATATGAAGTAAATTTTTTTTTTTGTTTGTTTGTTTTTCGAGACAGGGTTTCTCTGTGTAGCTTTGCGCCTTTCCTGGAGCTCACTTGGTAGCCCAGGCTGGCCTCGAAGAACTCACAGAGATCCGCCTGCCTCTGCCTCCTGAGTGCTGGGATTAAAGGCGTGTGCCACCAACGCCCGGCTATGAAGTAAAATATTACAAAGCCAGTAAAAACTGCTTAGCAGCAAATGAAAATGTTAACATTACACAGTTAATTTAAAACGCATTTTTAAAGTTGTATATGACACCTATGTTTGTCCATACAGAAAAGCCCTAAGATCATGCACTATCACACGGACAGTACAATATTATGGGAGAACTATCGGCAATTTGTGTCTTTTATGCTTTAAGTGCTAAATTCTGTGTGACTTGTAGGTATCTGGAAGACTGGTGCTCACATCATTTCCTTAAAATAAAACAAAATCTCTATTGAGGCTGGGGAGACAGCTCAACAGTAAGAGTACTTGCTGTTCTCACAGAGGAGCTGAGTTTGGTTTCTAGCACCCACATGGTGGCTCCCAACCGTCTGTAACTCTAATTTCAAGAAATTCAAACTCTTCTGACTGCTGCAGGCACCAACCAGGCAAATACATAGTATGAATATGTACATGCAGGCAAAAATACTCATACATGTAAAATATATAAATCTAAAAACAAACAAAAACCCAGAATAACTTGCAATGATGAAGAGATGGGGAAGAGAATGGATAGAATTTAAAGGTAATGAATGTCTACTTAAGATCTATCAGAGAAGCCGCTGAGGGAGTTCAGGAGAATTACCCACATCTACCCACTTCATCAGTACCACAAGTCAGAGCCTCTTTGAAACACTGACTTCAAGTAAAACAAACACGCCCACCAAAAGCCCAGTTTCCCTGGCTGTCAATCTCCCATGAGTGATGGAGAACCACAGTAATAGTACACAATTTGGGCAGCTCTTACCATTAGTACTTGAGAGATCATCTTCATGGGGATGAAAACTATTTAGAAGAGAAATTAGCCAGGGCCAAATGCTGCAAATTAAAAGAAAAATTTGGATTTTATTTTTATGCAAGAGAAATCAGAATACTAAAAAATTATAAAAATGACATCTATTTAGAGTTCCTGACCTAATTTATTAAACAAAACAGAAGTTTGAGTTTTAGAGTACATATAAACAAAAATTTTACACTGAAAACAGTAGTATCTAAAAACTTATACTAGCAAAATCTACATTAATATTAAAAGGAAACTATGTTCCCAAACCCCACTCGTAACAATATCAAAAGTGAAGGCACTTAGGAAAAGTCAAAGAATTTGGAACTAGAGAGATTCCAGGGTCTTAACAAAGTCCCATCCCTTATTAGACAGTCATCTGTCCGTGTGCATATGCCAGGCTCCAGCAGAAACTTCAGACTCAGACAACTAAGATATGCAGGGGAGGAACTTTCTACCACTGTGAAATCTTTTTGAAGAATTATTTCTACAATCAAAAGTATACTGTTCATCACTAAAATCAAAAGTTCTTAAGAATTATCTCAACTGTCTTGAGTAAAAATAATTTTCAGTCATCCACAGCTATAGTTAAATATAATACAAACTAGGTATAATTACTAGGCATGATCAGTGTGTGTACAGAAAAACAGAAGTTTATTATTTAAATAAAAGCAGAAGTGTGGCACATGTATGGCTGAAGAAATAAATGATTTTTATTTCAAGTTCATTTTCAAATGTAAAAAATGCCTCTTCATGATATGGCAGCAGGGGAATACAGGAATCACACAAATTTCTCTCTAAGATTGTGTGTCTCACATGAAGAATTCAACATAATGAAAGCACGCATAGACAGAGCAGGCACAAAGAATCTTCAATACTGTTCCAGAAGGCAGTTTCCCTATGTCTGAGTATCAAACAACACATCCACACCTTTCACTCTACAGCACTTACTACTGTCTTTCATCCACCACTGCCTCCTCAAAGATCCGAGGTCGGAGTCTCAGCCAGTCCATGGAGACCTTGACTGCAGGCAGGGGATAGGCATGGTAGGACTCCTGAGAATCATTCTGGAGAGGACATTTGCACAGGATGCCAAGAAAAGACACTGGGGAGTGGAGTGGAGACAAAAATCAGAATGTGTAAGGCATTTTAAACAGCATACCAGTTTAAAATATCAACTATGAGCCTTCTGCTGTATTATTTAACACTCATGCATCTTAGTTTCCTTCTAAATTTTCAGCTGGCATGTAGCCCATGGCTATAATCCCAATACTTGAGGTTAAAAACAGGAGGACCATGACTTCAAGGTCAGCCTGGGAATACATAGCAAGACTCTATCAAAAAAAAAAAAAAACAAAAAAAAAAACAAAAAAAAAACAGAGAGAAAACATTGTTTTTTGTGTCCAAATGTTATATAAAGCAGGTGAGTGTTATAAGCAGACAAAAGGGCAGAATTTGATGTTTAAGTCTCCTGACCCAATGTTAAGAAATATAGGACTTGACAGGCGGTAGTGGGCCTGCCCTTAATCCCAGCACTCTGGAGGCAGAGGCAGGCAGATCTGAGTTCAAGGTCGGCCTGGTCTATAGATCTAGTTCCAGGACAGCCAGGGGTATTACACAGAGAAACCCTGTCTCGTGCGGAGAGAGGTAGAGGGAGAGAGAGAAAGAAATAGGACTCATTTGGCTACATTTACAAAAACGCCTAATTATGTAAACTGTACCTTTCCAAGTGAAATGATGTAATACTCACTAAAGAGGGCCAGCAACTGTGTCCAGCATAGCTGTTCATCTTGGCTGTAACTATGCTGCTCTGTTTCATTGCTGAAGTCACGAAGATGATGAAGTTGAAACAGGTTAATGACAGTGACATGAACTAACTGCTGAGAGTTGAAAGCTTTTTGGAACAGCAGCTTCTGTAATAGGAGAAAAAAATGCTACATGTATTACCAAGAGTAGGATCCATCTTAGACATAAGAATTAGTAATCATCTACATTTAGAATCATAGAGTATTGTAACAGGATTACTGCATGAGTAAACTGTCCCACTCTTAATTCCAGTATTTTGTATGGGTCTAATGTCTAAAAAGAAAACTCTTCTCTAAAAAAAAAAAATAAAAAAAAAATTAGGCACTACCTAGTTGTTTAAGCTATTTCTTTAATTAATTAATTAATTAATTAATTAATTAATTAATTAATAGTATCAGCTTGATACAGTACAAATTCTTATCCTAATAGTGAAATGTTTCACTGAGGCTTGCCCACTGATTGTTAAACTAACATTTTTGCCCTAAGAAACTGTCCATGTATTTATCTACTTTTTATTTTATGAATATAGGTGCTTTGCCTGTGTACCATATGCATGCCTGGTACCTGAAACCCAAAAGATGGTGTTGGATTCCCTGGAACTGGAATTATAGATAAGTGTGAGCTTCCATGTGGGTGCTGGGGACGGAACTTAGGTTTTTCTGGAAGAGCAGCCAACACTCTTCACTGCTGAGTAATCTCTCCAGCTTCAGAAACAATATATATTTTTAAGGCAACTTCAGAAGATAATATTTGGAACTATATATGTATTTAGATATTTCAATCCATTAGAGGTTGCCTCATAGGAGACATACATATTAAATAAAATGTTTTAAAAGGACAAATGATTGAAAGCAGATATATGTAGTGATAGAATTATAAAATAAGATTCAAGTATTCTTTTGAACCCTTGATACATGAAGCATGACTTAAGATTTGTCCTGAACTTTTTTTTTCACTTCTTAAAAACAGAAACTTTATAAACAAGTCAGAAAACACATACTCTGGAACACAGGACAAATAGTACGCTGGAGCAGCCAGTAGAATGTCTAATAAGCACCTTCACAATGATCATACTGAAATTTTTCAGAGAAAAATCCACATCTGATTTTGACCAAGTTTCATTTAAGTAGCAGCGACTGTGTTCATAGTAACCTGCTAAGCAGTGTATGATGTTACCACGCAGACTCTTATAGCTGGTGGTCTCAATGCAGTCATGCTTCTGCTTTAACATCCGTGATGGGATTTGATTATTCCCACATGGAATAATTTCCAAACCTAAGCTCCTAACCAAGCTGACAGCTACTAGCATGACTATTTTTAGCTGTAGGAAGCCTTCCTCCATCCTTCCCCAGGGAACAGTCTGGAAGACAGCAGACTCAAGTGTCATCAGTCTTCTGGTAAGAATTGACAATGCACCAGATGTAGTGGCTTATGCCTATAATCTCAGCATTTGAGAAGTTGAAACAGAAAGTTGGCATGATTGTAATGGCTGCAGCAGTTTTGAGGTCAACAAGGGCTAGAGTGAGACCATTCAATATCTATACAAAACACAAGAAACTCAAAAAACGAAACCAGAGCTGCAGATCCAAAAAGATAGTTCTTGCAGTTTCTCCACAGTGATTGGGGCTCCTGCCACGTCAGACATGTCAGTTGCCTTTACTGCATTCTGAGATTTCTGTTTTTATAGAGAGTCTGAAATAGCCACAGTGAGTTATATAAAGCAAGTCCTACATTACTTTTGGAGAAAAATTCTGATCTGTTTTTGATAACAATTCAACCCCATGTCACCTGCCATTCCACTGCATATGCTGAGAATGTTAAGCCCCTTTCCAAAGACAAACATTTCTTTACTTAATTCCCTAATATGTGATAGAATTTTCCAATAAAAGTTCCCTGTCAATTTATACATCTACCCTTCTAAATAAACTAACCATTTATACTTTTAATCCAACACATCTATTCAGATTCCAATGTTCTTTTCTAGGCTAAGAAGTTGAAAGCACTCAAGTTGGTGTGTCTTTCACACACTCAACCCTATAAATACCACAGCCTAAGTTCAAACAGGCCACTGGGAGGAAGGAAACAGGAGAAGACTGGAAAGATGATTCTGCCACAAACTTTTTCTATTGCAAATATGATAAAATCTTATAAACAATCAACTCAAATGGTTATCTGAATTATTTTACATTGGCAATATTTGGAGCTAATTGACATTTTCACTGTCCAAGTTTTGTGTTATTGTTTGTTTTGGACAGTTTATCACTATGTAGCTCTGGCTGGCTTGGAACTTGCCATGAAGATCACCCTGTCCTCAGATTCACAGAGAGCTACCTGCCTCTGCCTCCCAAGTGCTGGGATTACATTAAAAGCATACACCATTCAGCCTACCCAACCCCTTGAAATGTAAAGACTTCTCAACATTTAGTTTTTAGTGTACAAAGGAGCAACCAAGAAATACAATATTTAGAGTATCTGATTCACTGTTGATTCCAGCGCCCTAAACATTGATACTGAACAGTCAAATATTTCAATATTTAAGATTCTTAAATACATTTAAAACAAAGTAATGTATATTAAACTATCTTGTTTCTTTTTTTGGTTTTTCGAGACAGGGTTTCTCTGTGTAGCTCTGGCACCTTTCCTGGAACTCACTCTGTAGCCCAAGCTGGCCTCGAACTCACAGAGATCCACCTGGCTCTGCCTCCCGAGTGCTGGGATTAAAGGCATGTGCCACCACCGCCTGCCCCAACTGTCTTGTTTCTTAATATATTTCTACTTTGACTTGTTTTGCCAGCTGGCGGGGGTGTGGTAAGGGTGTCAGTCAATGAGAAGGTTGCTATAGCATGTCTGGATACCAGAGTTAACAAGAGGGAAGTCAGATGCAAAGATTTCATATATTCCAGATTTAATTTTTATTACGAGTTCACAATTAAATAACAACATAGGAACTAGGAGTCTCGTCCTCTGGGTGTAGCTTAGTGGGAAAGTATTTGTTAAGCTTACTTATGCTCAGTTACAACCCCAACACCATAAAAAGACAAAAACTCTTAAGTTAATTTTCTCCAAATCTTAAGCTTTTTTAATTTAGAGAAAACAAACATTTTTTGTTTTTAACTCGAACCTTAAACTGTTCTTCCAACTTCTCTCGAAGAGGGCTTAACTTCTCCAAACTCTTACTCAGGTATACATGACCATGGAATTTAATAAATGCCTTGATGAAGTCAGGAACACCCCACTTGGTTTTCAACTCATCCCGGCTGAAATGAAAGAAAACCTGCATGAATCTTAATCAGCACAATTAGCAAAACCCCTAAAAATGGATTTAGCTTGCAAGCTACCCACTAGACAAGAAAAGGGTTCTGTTTAAGTCTAGCTTCATAGCTAGAACTTAGATGAGTTAGCATTCAGGTGCAATAAATCCCAAACTATGTAAAACCCAGTGACTGCACACAAAACAATGATATTAGCTATAGGTTTAGAGATAAAAGATGAATACATCACTGGTCAGTATTTCCTGGACACTAAAATTTGAGATTAAGGTTCTATGTTACACAAAATTCTCTTGGACAAAAGTCAGCCCTACCTTTCCAGTGCTTTAGAAAGTGCTTTCTGTAGATTAGTGGAGGCAGCTGGGAAAGGGAATTTCACAGCAATGCTTCTGCAGTAGTAGAAAATTGTGGTCAGGTGGTCTCCTTTGGAAGAAGCTAAGATAGCCAACTGATTGTAAGGCTGACCTAAAGGATGAAAGTTAAGATTCTAAAGTCACCAAGAACCAATCTTGCTATCAAGATAGTAACACTCAGGTAAATGAATTCATAATGCAAAGTACTGTTTAAGGCAAATCTCGTGATATCAATTACAGTTGGATATAATGTCAAACTGTACACATTAGTGATGTCACACCCTATCATGTGCAGGTTAAAAAGTCACACAATTAAATATTGAGTATGGTAGCACACACTGTAATCCGAGCACTCAGGCTAGACAGGAGAATCAGAGTTCAAAGGCATACTGGGCTACATAACTGGACTGTCTCAAAACAAACAAGCCATAAAACAGGATTAATACAATAAGCACACATCTAGTAAATCTCCTTAGCTCTGTGGGTGCTGAGGACTCATCACAAACACTCAGCTCTGCTACTAAGGTGTGGAGGCTAACACAGACAATTGAAATGGACAGTGTATCTTTATCATTAGCTCTACTTGAGACATGTTCTAGAATCTAAAGAAATTTCAACATGGTTTAGTATGAATGATTTGTAACAGTTTGTATCTGCTGTTAAGCTCTTTAATTCAAGAACGCCTATTTTGGGGCCATCAAAAGTATTATCTTTTAGGTAACTGATAAGTTTTTTAAGGAAAAATGGTTATCTTGAAAGATGATTATTCTATAGACCAATTAAGAATGCTAGAGTTGTAGAAACACTATTAGATCACATTAATTCCACTTATACTGGCTTGCAAACAAAGTAACTTTCTTTAAAGAAAAATTCATTTTAAGTGTATGGAGTATAAAAGTTAAAAAGGAAAACATGAAACTCAATGATCCTGAAATTCAACATTTACTGCTTTAACACACTTAAAAAGCAGAGCCTATCTGCCATAGTGCTGTAAAGAACAAAGTGACATGGTCAATCTTTAGGTGGCAGGCCCACTCACCATTGGAGGGGACAAGCTGAGCTGCATGCCTATAGTAGGACTCTGCCTGGCTGGTCTGGTTTCTGTATCGAGCTGAGAAGAAAACGAAAACTCAGTTTAAAACCATATAGATATATACAAACACAAAAACCACCAGGAAGGCATGTCCAAAACAGCTAGAGCATTAAATTCTAAAGATAATAAAGACATTAAAATTACTTTCAAGATCATTAAAGACAGAAAAATTGAAAACAAATTAACTATAGGATTATGTGTGACGTGTCCATCCAGCCTTCTGTATCTGGGACATTCAGCACGTAACCAATTTGAAAGCTTACCTAGCCCCCATTTCCAGGTCCTCCAGTGTCATGCATCACCAGCTCCCACTATGGACTATGCTGGTGACCTGGAGCCGGCCCACAAGAAGGGGTGAGTTATATGGCACTTAAAAACAAAACAAAACAAAAAACACTATACAATATGATCTGAAAATTAAGTATTTCTTCAATATCTTATAAAGTGATTTTTGAAAAATGCCCCATATCTACTGCAGCAGTATTAAGTATGTGCGTGCAAAGAAGACATTTAAAGCAAAACCATCCTAAACACACTGTCACTGCATCTTCTTGCAGAGCTCACTGATATCTTTTATGTGACCTCTCAAAGTGTCACTCATGTCATTAAGAAATCTAAAATCTACTAATTTAAACACAACTAATGGTCCTCATTCCTTGTTATTTCAGGACAAACCATAATCCTATAGTTAATTTGTTTTATAACCTTTTTAGGTCATCTTAAAGGAATGAACACAAAGATAAATTATATAATAACCCCAGGTAAAATATACGTATAACGGAAATGAAAATTTAACCTTTCAAAGGAAGCAACATGAAATGAGCTTTCAGTGCACCAGTAGGAAAAAATAAGAGACAATCTAGTTCTAAAAAAGGTTAATTATAAACTTTATTCCTAAAGAGTACAAGTTTCTAATTTAGAAAATACAGCATCACTTTGATGATTTACCTCTGACTACATTTTTAGTGTTTCCTATTTGCCTATACCTGGATCAAATCTGAAGAGAATTTAAATGTTAATGAGATTTTTCCCCCCAAAATTCTGCCAATCTCAAAACATGGAGTAATGTAAGTTCCTAAAAGTAAATTTTATAATTTCTTCATGTATCAGTCTAAACCACACATGCATATTCAAGTTTCTTCCTTTCTTCCTATGACCACACCAAAGGAAAGGATGAATGTGTTAGTCTTCCTTCCCAAAGGCTCACCAATGTCTCCCAGGTGGACGAGGCAGTGCTGGCAAATGTAGGAACAGGAGCTAGACTGTGGCTTCACTATGGCGCTGGTGTGCGTCTGTTTATTGCTAATAATTCCCAACTGAGAAGACTTCACACGGCATGGCAAATCTACATTAAACACCGTACATAGTTCCTGTAATAACTGGAAAAAAAAAAAACAAGCAAAATTTAGTCAAGTCAGAATGTTCGAACAGTAAAGTTTACACAAAAGATATGTATCTAAGTATCACATACTACTGAGACTCCAATACAAACTGTATGGAGATTACATGTAATCTTTGATTGGTTGACTCTCATTATCAAAGCACTTTTGGGTAAAGCATTAAAAAAAAATCAGCAAACATATTAAAAACAAGGAACTCCATGAAATTACCTACTTATCTTAACATATAAAAATCCTTAAATATTGGTTGGTTATAAATGTTTCTAAAGTGCAAGACAAGGTCTTGACATTTATTTTCATAAGTTCTAGAATGATTCACTCTATCTGGAAGGTACAAGGAGGCTCTTCTGGTCAGAGTTACTGGCCGGTGTATATCTGTTATTCCTTCTGTTCTGTCTTCTGTCTGTTACACCCTACTCCAATTCTTTCATCTTTAACTAATTCATGCATCTTTCCTCTGGTCTAACCATATCAAGGTTTCCTAAAGAAAACAAACAAGACCAGAACACAAAACCAAAACTAACCCCGCCCCAAGACAGGGTTTCTGTTTAGCCCTTGCTGTCCTGGAACTCACTTTGTAGACCAAGTTGGCCTCGAATTAAGATCTGACCGCCTCTGCTGGGATTGAAGGTGTGCACCACCACCCGGCACACATTCTCTTGACCTTGGATTCTTTGTAACAGTCTTCTCCTGTCTTTTTCTTCTCAACTAGACTCCTCTAAGGAGCCCACCTTTTCCTCATCTACTTTCTCAATACTACTCACTCTTTAACCCCATTACATCTGACTTCGTTCAACTCTTGTACACACTCTTCGCCACTGACTTACTAAAGTCTCAGTCAGACAATTTGCTATACAGTAGCCAAACACAATGATCATTTCCCCTCTAGCCATTATTTTATTGGACCTCCTGCTGCATTTAAACGAGCAGATCTTCAGGCTAACCAACTCTTAGTGCTTTTCCAGCCATTCTTTCCTGTTTCCTTCCTTCAAGGACCCCTCACCCATCTTACCAGGCATTTGATTCTCATCTCCTTTCTTTTCCTTCTCGCTTAATCTTTACTTTTAATTGCATTCATCCAAATGTCTGCCTTCTATCAGGTGCATGGTAAATGACAGCCAGTCAGAACAAGAGTACTGGGATCCTGCTCACCAAGGGAAGACTGTTTTGTCCCTTTTCTAGCCAGTTCCTCACTCTGCCAAGAATGAGGAGTTGACTAGGAAGCAGATCATCACCTGTCACACTATATAGAAACGTGAAAATGCTTTCTTCTCCCATTTTCCTAGAGTAAGGACTATTACTGTGCTGGCTAGTTTTATGTCAACTTAATCCAAGCTATACAATGGCTTTGGAAAGAGGAAACCTCAATTAAGAAAATGCACCACAGGTCTGACTGGTGTGGGAGGGCCTGGCTCACTCAGTCTGGTGCCACTCCTGCGCGGAAGTCCTGGCATGTTTAAGAAAGCAAGCAAGCCTTGAGGAGCAAGCCAGTCAGCTGCACCACTCCATGGCCTCTGCATCAGCTCCTGCCTTTGAGTTTCTTCTTCCCTGACTTTCCTGGATGATGAACTACAACCTGCAAGTTGCAATAAACCTCAAAACAAAAGTTCCTTTTGTTCATGGTGTTTTATCATAGAAGTAGAAACCTAAATGAGACAATTACTATGTTCCAAGATGGAAAAAACAAATATTCAAATCTTACATGAAATGTTACACCCTACCAAGAATTTAGTAGAGCCTGAGGCACTAAGTTTTAGGTGATTAACAAGGTCAAAACTGTTTTCAAAGAAAATGTGACTATAGTAATCACATAGTAAGCTTTAAATAAAAATCTACAGTAATCAGATCTCTACCACTCTACGCAAATTATACTTTCATTAAACCCAAAATATTATACTTTAAAAGATGAACCATCATTTTATATAATATCAAGGGGGAAAAAATCCTGGCAATGGTAACTTAACAGTCCTGTTAAAATGTTGGTAATCCAAAAAGTCTATTGCAAGCTTATCTGTATTATAGAAACATTAAAATATGGTTTTTGTTTTGTTGTTTCTGAGACAGAGTTTCTCTACAGAGCCCTAAGGATGGCCTTAAACTTACAGAAGATCTGCCTGCCTATGTCTCCTGAGTGCTGAGATTAAAGGCATGCACCACCACACCTGGCTAAAATATGTTTTAAATTTTTAAAAAAGGAAAAAATATAGTACACATTAGGTTTTCCATGACTTCTATGAACACTAAATCTAGTTTTTTCCATTTTTTAAAAACCTTATTTGACTTAACAGGGTATATGACTTAACCTCTGCCCTCAGTGAATTTTTTTTTTTTTCTTGTCTTCCAACTTAGCCATTTCACTTACTTTCTCCATTTGCAATAGTGATTACTCTTATATTAAGTCTGTTCCCATCTGACTAAAGTGAACTGGTCATAAAATTTACTCTCACCCTGATCTTTCCACTGGGCTCCAAGCTTGGCATAGCCTCTTAAACGTAAGGAGCCCCTCATCTGACTTAACATGGAAACATTTGTTTCTCCCAGTACAACCATTCAACTTGTTGCTCTTGTAGTTACTAGCTTTGACTCCTCCTAACTCTGATTCCACAAATCTAATCCAATCCCTCAAAGAGAATCCTATGGACTCCACTTCAGAATGGCAATTCTTTCCTTTACCATAATAACACCCTATCTAGTTTCCATCCCTAACTACAACATAGAATAACTTTCTATTTGGGGGAGTGGGTAGGGGCAACATTAGGAAAGGATCTTGCTATGTAATCCTGGCTATCCTGAAACTCTGTAGACTAGGTTGGTCTTGAACTTGAATCTGCAGTGACCCTGAGTGTTTTGATTCAGGCATGAACCACCACACCCGGCTCACCACTTCCCTTCATAGCCTTAGTATCTAACATTGTATGATAATAGTTCATTGGCACAGCACTTACTTCAAAAATTTAAGTCTTAGTACCTAATAAAACAGAAACAAAATAAAACCGCAAAGCAAAAAAGCAATAGGCTTTTTGACAGTGATCTGTAAAGTGAACAAGCCATTACTAGCTGCTTTACTTTCATTTTATGGGTGCTTTGCCTGCACGGATTCTATGTACCATCAGATTCCCTGGAACTGGAGTTACAGAGAGTGGTGAGCTGCCATGTGAATTCTGGGAATGAGCCCAGGATTCTCTGGAAGAGCAATCCAGTGCTCTTACCCACTGGGCCATCTCTCCTGTTCCTGCTTTAAATTTTAATTATATTTATTTGTATGTTTGTGTGTGCATGAATGAAATGCATTATACACTTGTGGAAGTCAGAGAGCATGTTCTGAGAGTAAATTCTCTCCTTTCTACTTTCTACAAGTCAGGTGATTAGACATCTTTACCCTCTGAGCCATCTTGCTGGCCCAATACATGCTTTACTTATTTAATATCTATTCAGTTGAACACCAACTCCCTTTCCAGAACCATCAATTTATATTAGTAAAAGTTGGCATAAATTTGAAAATAAATTTTGAGAATAAAAATGGTACTTGAGGTTTTTCAATAAAGAACGTGGTAGATTTTTATAGTATAAATAAGACAAATCCCTCTCTCCCGCCTTGTCTTCTTTCTCAGAGAAAGAGTCTTACTGTGTGTAGCCCTGGCTGGCCTGGAACTTGTTATGTACACCAGGCTGGCCTCACATTCCTAGACATCTGCCTCCTGTGTGCTGGGACTAAAGGTATGCTTTATATGCTACCATTCCCTAAAATAACTGCTACAAGATGACCATTAGTTAATATATTCCAATACAGGCATTCTTTTCTCTTGTTCTTCATTCAAAGAAATGATTAAACCAAAATAAAGCCGTTATCTATAGGTAAAGGCAAGCAGCACAGGGAGAACTGGCCCAAGGTTTCTTTAGTACACAGTCTTTAGAATCCTATCATTACAAGGGTTGATGAAATGGCTCCATGGGTAAGTGATTGCTACCAAGGCTGATGAACTAAGTTTGATCCCTGGAGCCCTAGAGTAAAATGACTACCACAAATTGTCCTGACTTCCATCCATGTGCCATGGAACAATGTGGCATATACACACACACAAAATAAAATGAATTTAAAAATTTTTTACTATCCATTTAATTTACAAATAGATAAAATAACAATTAAAAATATTTATTTAATGTGCAAGTATTTACATAAGCACAGCACATGTGTAAAAGTCCATGGCAGTCAGAAGGTCCTCTGGAACTGGAGTCACAGACAGTTGAGAGTTGCCATGTGAGTGAGCACACTGGTCCTCTATAAAAGAGCAACAAGTGCTCTCAACTACTGAGCCATCTCTCTAGCCTGAAACAGCAATTTTCCCAAATAATTATGCTTAAAGAAAATTCCATGAACATTTATTTCTTTGTAAATTACATCAGGATGTGACTAAGGAAAAGGAAAATATGTGAAGATAATATAGCTTATTTTTCAAACTGAATAAAAAATGACTCAATTTCTTAGGTAGTTTAAAATCATTTAATGATCCAAATAAATGCCACTGTGCAAATAATACTATGAAAATTCACTTTGCAACTTTTTAAAAGTTTTTTTTTT
>CABHPH010160918.1:0-42993 GCA_902168325.1 Peromyscus nudipes
TCCTATAGGAAACAAGAAAAGCACTGTAGAGCTATGGAATTCAATAAAGGAACTAAACATGAATTCTGAGGCAAATAATAACATGTATCAAATGGAAAATGCATTAGAAGCCTTGATTATTTACTGAACCAAGCATAACAAAGAACTAAAATAGTTGAAGAATTGTTATTTGGATAAAGGTAGAATGCACATAGGACAGGAATTGCATAGATAATATTATACAATAGAAAGCTAACTGATTTTATTAGTGGATGCATGTTCTAAAGTTCTTGTTGAACAATTTGCTTCATACTATATTTCTCAAAAATAAACTCCATTGTAAATTAATTAATAAAGCATATATAATATCAGAGAGTAGATGCTATATAAACTTTGTGGCTTTAAATACTGACTTTATGTGCAAGAATGATTGCTCCCTGGATAAAGGCACTAGCTGCCAAGCCTGACAAAATAAGTTTGATATCCAGGACCCACCTGGTAGAAGGAGAGAACTGACTCCTGAAATTTGTCCTCCGATCTCCACATGTGCACATTAGCATATATCTGCATACACATATGCAGATAAATGAAAATATAGTACAAATAAAACAAACACAGGCTGTATATTAATGCAAATGTCAATTCACTGAGAAAGTATAATGAGTATAAATTTATAGAGACTCAATATCAAAGCATTTGAATATTCACACACACACACACACATCACACACACACATATATATATATGAGACAATAGATTATGGAGAGCAAGATTGGGAGTCATCAGTAATCCATTTTCTAATAATGGATATAACTATGAAACAAAGTCCAGAAGGAAGCATCCTATTTAAATAAATCTACAAAATAGAGTGACGTACCATTTGTCAAGAATACTCTATCTCCCAGAAATAATTATTCTCAAGCGTACATGTATTTCCTAGGCTGAAATATGTGTAAGTCACAAACCAAGAAAAAATCAACAAACTTAGTTGACCATCAACTCTGTTTAAACTTAAAATAAATAGTAGTTAAGAATGTGAACATTATCAAGTACTCAATACGTTTTGTCCAACACAGTGGTGAAAAGACAATCATGATGCTATTCTAACATAACTCCATCTCCAATATTAAAAGGTAGTCTTTTGCCTGGTCACATTACCTACTCATTGTAGATTAGTTATTTTCTGTAGGTTTCATAGAACTCTAAAGAAACCAGTTTCATATTTAGACATATTTGTTCTCTGTATAACCTTTGCTGTTCTTAAATTTCTAGAGTGGCCTTAGACTTATAAATTCACAATTATGTCAGAAAGTTTTATCATTTTTTTTGCAGAGAAGAATCACCTACACAGGTTATATGTGACTTTATGTACTATGTGTCACATTAAAAATATAATTTTTATTTAATAAGAGATTATATTTCATTGAAATAAAGTATGTCTTCAATTTTGCTTATATGAACATGAAAAGTTGTCTTCAACAAATCACATTAAAACGACATCAGCTTGTACACTTTGATGTGTTTACAGCTTTACCTGATTAAATTTAGAGCACAAAATTGCTCCCAATAGCAATTTATCTGATGTGAATTCTAACTACCGTTTGAATGTAGTAAATATGTTTTCACATATATGTGACTGCAATATTTGAAGCATAATTTTCACTCAGAATTGATGTTTAATTTATTCTAAGCTGAATGCATAAATATTATTGAAGTTCTGTGAAAATATTCAGCATATTCTAAAATCCACAATTATAGGATATTACTACAAATGTCAGTGTAAATTAATGATTTTCATTAATCCCCTACATTCCAGGTACTATAGTATAACTACTGTGTCTCTATAATATATTTTTCAAGATAATAAATAGCTTGAAATAATATAAATACATTTAACTCTTTTTAAACCCTGACACAGTGGGAATTATCCATATATTTTATAGATGAGTCTGTTAATTGTAAATTATGTCAGTATTTAGATACGTCTTATTAACACATGTTATTATTTTGTATAGTCTCTCCTTTAAGTTATTTTTCATAGTCTCCATTAATTTCTTTGGGAGGAGGGTTGTGAAACAGGATTTCAAGACACCCTTGATTTCACTAGATAGCCAAGGATTATTTCTAATGTTTAATCTTTATGGCTCTGCTGCTCAACATTGAAGATTAAATATGTGGCACCATGCTCAATTTGTTTATTAAGTCATGCTTAGTTTGTTCATTAATTTCTTTGTTAAAAATGTCTTATGGGCCGGGTGACAGTGGTGTATGCCTTATATCCCAGCACTGGGGAGGCAGAGCCAGGTGGATCTCTGTGAGTTCGAGGCCAGCCTGGTCTACAGAGCGAGATCCAGGACAGGCACCAAAACTAGACAGAGAAACCCTATCTCAAAAAATCCCCCCCAAATGTCTTATGATCCATAGTAGAAATGATAGTATTATGAAAGAAAATTGTTTGAAACTAAGGAAAATGTTGATGTTGTATTTAAAACATAGTATGTTGGCATCTAAAGCTGATTACACATGATATTTGCTTGTCAAGAGTATTTTTTTAAATTATCAACTGCCCCAAAGTATGCAAATATTATTATACTTTGAGTAAGTACTCTAGTTTGTGTTATATATGTTTTATGGGCTTTAATTTTACTTACAGAGTATTACATGCATTGAAATTAATTAATGTCCAATAAATCACTGTACAACCAAAATAATCATCTGTAATTATGATAGGTAAAATTGAAATCTGTAAATGAAAGTCACATGTTTATTGAGCTAGAAAAAGGAAAAGTGGGTCATAACTAAATTTCATGCTCCTGTGAACCTCATTGTATTCATTCTGTCTTTTTTACTTAGCATTTGTAGAACACAGGCATTTTCAAGTGGGGAAAAATATTCTATGTTTAAACTAAAATAAGTCGTAAATATATCTGTAGTTTATAATCATTTTAAAACAAATGATTTGTTGTTACTTTTTAGACATATCTGATGTTTATTTATTTAGTAGGTTTTTAATTGAAAGAAAATTACATCACTTTCTTCCTCTCTTCCTTCCTCCAGCCTGTCTCAGTTAATCTCCATTGAACTTCTCTCATGTACCCCTACTCTTAAATGGATGGCCTCTTTTTTTCTTAATAATTACTGTTACATAAGTATATGTAAATATAGAGACACGCATGTATACATATGTAAATACATATGAATATAAACTCCTGATCCTTTTTTGTTGTTGATACGAATATGGTTTCATGGCTGACTATGCTATATCGGACAGTCAAGGTGGAAGCTCATCCCTGAGAGGGTCTAATTCTCATTCTCCCACAAGTCAGTATTTGCTTCTAGTTCTTTGTCTAAATGCGGGACCCCAAAATTTTCAGGGTGAGAAATCTTCCCTCTCATAGAAAAGAAGACGCCTGCCTTCACTTTTATAAATGGGGGACATGTATGTGATGATTTTATCACCCTTGAATAATAACATGTCTATTAATATATGCCACTGTTCTGGTTTTAATGTAGCTGTTTCTGTGAAAGACTGTTTTGCAGCAGACTCACAGGAATCCTGAATTTTGCAACTTTTCTCTCCCTCTTCCACAATGTTCCCTGAGCATGAGCTGAACTATGTTGTAGTTATATCCCTTGGTGTTGAGCCCCTCATGATTTGCTGGTCTCTACATTGTTTCCAGTTGTGGTTTTCTGTGATAATCTCCTGTTGCAAAGTTTTTGCTGACTGGGAGAGTTTGCAGTCTCCCCAAGGCTTGGCAGTTTATCTCAATAGCTGGACAACATGGGTTCCCTCCCTCCAGCAGAACTTCCTGCTTTCTACATACCCTTATCTAGAGACTATCCCTGGGCCTGGAGGACTGAACTTATCTGAAAAGCTGTCTCTAAACCAGATGCCTGATTTATCTTTAGCTTAACCATTGGCACAGATTCCTGCTAAGGAGACTTGAGCTAGGAGCTCTGCTATAGGAACCTACTGCTGTATACAAAGCCTGTGATAGAAGCATGTCACTTAATGTAAATTAGAGTTTGTTCCCAGGCTCCTCAATCCTCTATATTTCCTATTTTCTGGAATAAAGTTGAGCTGAATCACCAAAGTTTATCTCCTGGAGGGCTGTCTCCACTTGTATCCACAGCCATCTTGAACCCTGTTCCCTGCTTCTGTCCCCTCCATCCTCATAGACCAATGCAGCCAACTATAGTTTGAGGTATTCCTGTGTCCTGCCCCATCCTGCAGCTGCTCAGACCCAAGTAAACACACAGAGGATTATATTATTTACAAACTATATAGTCTATGGCAAGCCTCTTGCTAGCTAGCTCTTATATCTTAAATTAACCCATAACTATTAATCTATGTGTCGCCACATGTTCTGTGACTTTACCTGCGTCCCATTACATGTTGCTCCTTGGGCAGCTGGCTCGTGTCTATCCCTCCTGCCTTTCTTGTTTCTGTCTATCTGCTTGTATTTCCTGCCTGCCTCTAGGCTGCCTTGTCAAAGGCCAAACGGCTTTATTTATCAATCAGTCAGAGAAACACATATTCACAGCATACAGAAAGACATCCCACAGCAGCCAATGATTCTGGGGAAAAAGCAGATCCACAATCTCCATTAGCTTTAAAGATAGGCTTCTTTTATGAGGGGTAGTAGCTTCACTTATCTACAGGTATAAGAACTTAGAGTCTAGGAAGGATGATGATCTAGCAAAATGACAGTAGTATATTCTTTTCTAAGTGTTATGACCTCACTGGCCCCACAAAGCTGACTAGGTTTCCAGTCTCAGTCATTATTTTCCTTCTGTTGAGTAGGCCTCAAGTCTAATAAGACAGCTCTTTGTTGTCATTGGTGTGTGATACACATTATCTTGTCAAGCTTGTAGTTGTCATGGTTCATCGGTACTGTAGCTAGGTAAGACTGTTTAATTGCTTCCTTCCCTTTGAAGCTTACATAATATTTTCTGAAACCATGGAAGTTGTAGGAGAGGCTTTCATGTCAACTTCAGCTAGAATCATCTGAGCTCTTTCTTCCAAGTTTATTGTGTCTTCATCAATAAGGACCTACCTTCATCCCCAAGGTTTCAAATTAATATAGATTTGCCATTTTTTTTGTTTTGCTGTTTTGAATTGATATTAAATTTGTATACCCAATGTAGTGGGAGTGCAAATATATGGAGAGCCAGCATGAACTGAGATGAATATATGCTAATTTAAGTGGGGCCTTAACATAATAGCTTTCTCCCAAACATTGGTCTAATTCTCCTAATTTAATTCTAATTCTCCTAACTTAAGCATTGATGACAGAAAAGTGAGACTGAATATTCAATCATTGATTTTTCAACAATTGCTTTCTTCCAACAGACAACAAAATATTCAGGAGAGATTATAATACAAGAAACTATTAAATGAAAGTAACAATATAATAGAAAACAACTGATAGACCGTCTTGGAGATAAAAATCATAGTGTCTTTGTTAAATTCTAAACCTATGAATAGAAAGGTAATTGACAAAATGTCATCCAAATAAATTTATGGAACATTCCAGAAAGAATGAAGTTAAATTTAAAAAGAATCTTGAGAATAAAATAATTAACACTCAAAATATATAGCAATATTTGTAGTTTAAATCAGAGGCTAAAATCTTTTGTAGTGAACATATGAAATGATACATAAATATAATTATTATATATAATAACTAATATATATGTATATGTAGTATATATCACTGAAAGAAATGAAGTTAGGTTGATGATATAAACTCATAGTTTACAATATCTGAGTTTCCAATGAATACCATAATTTCCCCATAAACCTGGTCTTAGTTCTAGGCTTCATGTCCACAGACTTAAATTTATGCCATAAAGCTCTATTAATTAATTTGAGGATTTGACCCGCCATTCTTATTGCTATCTTTCTTCTTAATCCTTTCATATAGAAACTATATTCTCACTCAAAAACTATCAGCATCCATTAATCATTATAATTATTTAATAATTATTATAATTAGCGGCTACTAATGACTTTTTACTCTAAACAGTACCAGTATGACACTTTTTTTTTCTGAATAATCCAGTCAACATACCTATGCTTTGAAAATGAACAGTATGTATTAGAAAGCAGCTTCTGACACATTGGGATAAGCTCTGAGTGAATAGTATATAAATAATAGACTGATACCCAGTTGCATCTTTTCTAGAGATATTCTCACAATTTTAATATGAGCAATATTTCCCCAGTCTAAATTTGTCTAGAACCAAACATAGCTACTGATTCATTCAAATATTTTTTACATGTTAATTATTAATGTATTTATCCACCTAATTGTCTGTGCTTTTCAGTTTACATGGTCAATTTAATTCACTTAATTTTTTTAATTCATAAAATATTGCTGTTCTAAAATGTAAAATATAGAAAGCTGGACAAAATGTGAATAAACAATTAAAAATATATAGATCTCATAATAATGGCTAAAAACATTGAATAAGTAGACCAAATCTAGAGAGATTCAGGGCTCTCTAGGTAAAGATGGAAAGTGAATACTCATTAACCTTAGACGTGTAGAGCTGAACAAAGTTGAAACAATTTAGTTAAAGTGGGAGAAAAAGATGGTGTATAGATCTCTGTGAGAATCAGAATCTCCTGGATGTCCCAGATGGAAAGATGTTTACAGAAGATAGGGAAACTGTTTTAATCCAGCAAGTAAATGTGATAAATATCACTTAACCTAAAGGCATGGACTGTGAAACAGAAGGTGCCGTGGGCATGACTCTTCACTGGTGACTTTTTCCCCAGCACTAAAATGAGAAGTGTGTTCTCTGATGGGAAGCACAGCAGTGCTTACTGGCTGCCTCAGTAGTTGCTATGCAGTGCAGGAAGAGAGAATGAATAGATCTGCTTTTCTTCAAAGGGAAGGCAATAAATCTTTGTCCTAAACAACAACTGGGAATTTAGAGAGATAGCTCAGGGGTGAAAAGCACATACTGCTTTTGCAGAGGACCTGAATGCAGTTCCCAGGACCCACATCAGGCAGTTCAGAACCACCTGTTACTTCAACTCCAAGGGATCTGATACCTTAATCTGGGCCCCACAGCACCTGTGCTCACACTTGTCTACCCCCCTTCACACACACACACACACACACACACAATTAAAAATTAAACATAAATCTTTAAAAATAAATAAAACCATAACTGGGTAAAAAGAAGGCATACTGTGTTTCTTTCAAATGGAAGCATTCCTTCCAGGAGGGATGAGGAGACTCAGGAGACTCAGCAGGTAAAGAAGATGTCACCTGTCTTGAAAAATAAGATTTTGGAACATTCCCAAAGGCCTCTCTTATCTTTATAAGGGGAGTAAATTACTACTGGGGAGGGAGACACAGAACAGACAAAATGCATAGATCATAGATTCTTTGGCTGTGCAGCTACCTGCAAGCTGTTCAGAGCTGTTTTCAGCTTTTGTGATCATCACCTGTGTTGGGTGATTGGTCTTGTCTTTTTGGTGATGACCAGTATGTGTTTTCCTAAAGCATGTGCAAAGATGGTACTCTGGATGACTCCCAGGGCATGCAGAGTGGTGACTAGAACTTGAGACTTGGACATTCTGATCTAGATCCATTTCTGCTGGGCCACTGGATTGAGTGTCAAACTTGAAAATTCATAAGTCTACCATGTAGAATATTAAAGATTTCTGAATGAGTTGTGAGATAATGCAGGCTAGCTGGGGCATTTTGTTTTTGCTGTTTTTTAAACTGGTGTGTGTGTGTGTGTGTGTGTGTGTGTGTGTGTGTGTGTGTGTGATATGTGTGTATATGTGTTTGTGTGAGCATGAGTGTTGTGGTCAGTGGATGACCTCAGGTGTCTGTTCTTACCTTCACCTAGAGACAGGGTCTCTTTGGATTGTATTTTTATTTTGTATAGGGAGTCATGTCACTATGACACTTATAAGTAACCTCTCATTCACACTCCTGTTAGTAACCCCCAGGAAAAATATTTGGTTCACTTAGTCGGCCTTACATAGGGTTATTACTTTGGTGGAATGTGGGTTCCCTCTCTGTGTAAATAGACATGTGCTGCATCTCCCCAGGGAAACCCACTTAGGAAGATGCTTTAATAAGATTTTAAAACAAAAAGTCTGCCTAAAATAAACTCTTCATTCATACAATGAAGAGAGTTATTCTTGTCTCACATCAATTTTCCGAAGTTTTAGAAGCATCTGGTGCCAAGAATGGAAGTCCCATTGACAGAAAAGACACAGATGTGAATGTAGAGGACATGATGGAGGCAAGACTAAGAGACAGTTAAGTGCTTTCGGACCCCATTTGGTTTAGGGTTTTCCATCTGTCTCCTTTTTTAGCTTAGAGTATTTACCTGTGCAAACTATGCACACACCACACTCCAGACAATGCATTTCCCCACCCCTGGTAACAATCAAATGTAGACATTTCTACTGAAGTATATTCCCAACACATCTGAGTATTAAGAGTAAAAGAGTAGATCTAGCATAAACTAGTTTTTGATTGCACACACAATAAGTCAAAACTTTGTCCTTAATAACATTTTTTTTTTTGGGAAATTTCCCACCTTAGTTAATTTTCTATTGCTTCAAAGAGACACTGTTACCAAGGAAACTTATGGAAAGAAGAAAGCGTCTATTTGGCTCATAATCCCAGAATGTTAGAGTCAATAACCATCATGGTGGCAACCGTGGCAGTCGGCAGGCAATCATAGCACTTGAGTAGCAGCTGAGAACTCACATCTTGAGAAAACAGCCAGGAGCCAGAGAGACAGCTAACTGGAAATGACAGTGGCATGGGCCTTTGAAACCTCAAAGTTGGTCTCCAGAGGCACACATCCTCTAACAAAAACACACATCCTAATCTCCCCAAATAGTTCTAATAATTGGGGACCAACCATCCAAATATGAGTCTATGGGGCCACTCTCATTCACCATACTATAATCCCCTAATTA
This sequence comes from Peromyscus nudipes, assembly GCA_902168325.1. NCBI lineage: Eukaryota > Metazoa > Chordata > Mammalia > Rodentia > Cricetidae > Peromyscus > Peromyscus nudipes. Next base: position 8,943 of record CABHPH010160918.1, read on the forward strand.
CACCTTATACTTTTTTGTAATTGGGTTTTCATGTGATGAAATTCATTCCCTAATTACTACCATATACATATGTGCGACTGAGATTGAATGTGATGAAATTTGAATGCATTATGGGAAGGGACATGCACATTATGAAAAATGAATATATGATCAAATCTATCAATCAAAATAGTAAACACCTGAGATGGGTCTCTTAGTCACTATCTCCTCCTTCAACTGAAGCCCTCAAAAAGATGCAAGCCATCTGGGTCCTTGAGTATCTTGGCTCACTGTCAATCTTGATAGTGCATCTCTCTTTAAACTCTACCATGGCTTACCTCCAAACAGAGCTCTCTGCTTTTTTGCAAATCTGTGTGAGCTTCATCTTCAGTTCTTTGGATAAGAAATCAGGTTCCTGGAAACACTTCTCCCAGATCCCAGCCACCACTCCCAGAGGTGCTGATGAAACTCTTCTATGGTGTCATCACCACTCTCTGTGTAAAAACATTTTGAAGAATTTATTGATAATCTTTTATATATTTTAGCTGATGCAAGTGTCTTATCCATGGAAAGGTTTCAGAGAGCCTAGAACACTTAAATATTTGGACTTTCAATGAATAATTTTTGAGATTCACCATTTGATCAGCTCTAACAACTTGGTGCCAATGAGACGGGAGTTAATACAGCTGATATTTTTCTTTTAAAAAAGTGTTATACATGTTTCTGAAAAAAAAAGTATACCTCCAAATAGACATTTTCTACAATTCATGGACATCTGTAACTAAATATGGTCTTAATGTTGCAATTCAAACAGTGGCAAATATTGTATCAGCTGATCCAAAGGTGTTCCTACAGTCCACCTGTAGTCCAAATGCATGAAATAATGCCATTAGAAGGCCACCACAAATGTGTTAACCCAAGAACCTTTGGCAATGAGTAGAATCAGTGATTCTATGACAATAATAACCATGCAGAAACATTGAACTCTACTAGGCAAATTTGTTCCCCATGAAGATATTGCTTAACAATTCTGAAAAATCTGAAAATTTATTATTGGGATTGAACAGTTGAGTAAGGAATGGTGAAGCTAATGATCTAATTGTTGAAGGATTAGTTCACATACAGGGAGGGAAGGGTGATTACCCTTTGATATTGGGTAAGTGTTGGAAATATCACTTTGAGCTTATATTTAGTTATCTGTGGTTACAGATTCATAAATAAATAAGTACAGATGGTAGAACAATAAAAATATGATGATTGTTAGACATAAAATGATAATTAGCAGGATAATTTATAATAGATAGATGACAGATGAAGTACAAGTAGATTGACATATTGATTGCTATTAGGAAACACACATATGCACCCTTCTCTCAACTGCAGGGATTAAGGTACAATGGTTTTGCTTGTATTAATAATCACACTAAGTTTGCATCTCTGGATTTTATAGTACTTTCCAATAAAAGAAAAAATTACTCATTTATAGCAATGAGAGGGAAAAATGTATGAGATGAACATAGACTCTAACAGATTACTGGAATGAAAGTAAATTTTCTTACAAAAACAGTTATTGAAAGATGGAAACAAGCAAATTATATTTCTAAAATACTTATTACACTTCTAGTTCTTAGCAAATAAATGTTTTACAGATAAGCAGGTCTGGTTTCCTTAAACTCAGAGATTACTAAAAGTAAGGGAATAGAGAGAATTATAATGTGACCTGTAGAATTGACTTGGAAACAGAAGCATTAGCATATACATGCATACATTCAGATAACTAGATGCAGAAATAATTATGCATGTATGCTAGCATGCATAAAATGTATGGTCTAGTTATACATATATTATCTTACTAATCAGTGTCAAGCACCGTCACTCACTGGTAACAATGCACACCCTTAATACTTAAACCTTAGAATCCTACATCATTCTGGGGATAGTGGAAAAAACTAAGACATTAAGAGAACAACTTATTTAGAAAATGCCTTGTGACTGATTATTTAGCCACAGGCTGTAACACTCAGTATTTTTATTATACTGTTTTAAGGAATCAAATAGATCTGAAATTATCAAAGAGATGTGTTGCTCCACTCCAAAAGTAATTATTCTCAGAACAGTGCTTAGTTAATTAAAGGAAATAAAAGCAAAAGCTTGCTGCCAAGGATCAATAATCACAAAAGAAAATTAATAATATTCAATTTCATGTTAACTGCTATGCAAGAAATTGAGTGGCATTAGAATCTAGCAGTCTGATGTCAGTGTTGACAAAAGGAAGAATACTAATAAAGAATAGTTTAGAAAATAGAGTTCAGAAAAGGAAATTGTTTCTGCTGTTATGATTTTAACTTGCTTGATATTATCTGTGACTTTTATTAATTTCATGTGTTATGAAGAAGTACTGCTAAAGCCATAATTATGTGTTTGTAGAGAAATAACCACATGTATAAATTTTGAGCATGACAGGACAGCCATCCATGTCTCACTAAAATACTGTATCTAGTCTGCCTATTGAGTGCAGCAAATGACCCGATACAAACCTGAACACAGATATGGAGTGGCTGTCTATAGACTGACAAATAAATAATTGTAGGAAAATATAGAAAAGAGTTTAAATAACAAATATTCTAATACGTAGCAATGCCTCTTATATTCTAATTTCTTTGTTATTTATTTCTTTGACTTATTTTGTTTTCCTTTATTAAAAAAATGCTAAACCTTCAAACTAAAGAAAGAAGTATCTTCCAAAAAAAAAAGATAAAATAACACAAAGGTTCTTTACTACAAAGGTGGTGAGTCAGAATGCTTCCTCATCTTCAAGCAGGTCTCACTAATGAATGAAGTGACAGAGTACTAAAGTTAGAGGGACAGAAATGAAGGTGAGGCTTCCTCATTCCAAGATAGCTAGTCTATTGTTGTTGCAGTTCCGGGGGTCCTGTTTGGGAAGGCATACTGGGTAAAAATAACAACTCCAGAAAAAGAGGTACTGACTTAAACAGGGGTTAGGAGAAAAAAAAAAAGACAAGGGGGAACAATGGAATTATATTTTAATTTTTGAAAATAAATTAATCAAGAAAGGAAATGATTCAGCTGGGATCAAAAACTCTGAAATATATGTGTCACTTTTTAGTTCAGATGAAATAGAAACAAAATCTTTTTTCAGTTCAGACTCTTAAAAAAAAAAAAACTTTCTTCAGCACGTTGATCCAGAAGTGAACATAAAAATCAAGAGGTTTGAGAGTTAGTGAATGAGAACCTTTGAGTTGAAGAGAAAAAATGCAGTGAAGTGGGATATTAGGAGCAGAGTCAAAATAGCAAGGAAGGTGAGAGATTTCAAACATAGCCAAAATGTAAAAAAGACTATGCATTGAGAAGAATGGAGGCTCCTCCAGTAAAATCCAAAAGGAATGCGATGTCTCTTTTCTCCCGACCACTATCAAAAGCATCTTGGGAGCCCTGGATGATGCCATGAGTTGAGAAAAGAAAGCAAATATACTGACTTGGAGGAAATAAATAGAACTCCATTGTTTTCCAAAGAGAACATAATGGACTATGGAGAATGTCCAAATACAGACACAAAAATCCCCCTGGACTTATAAGTAATTATATGTAGTTGAATAAAATAATAGCACAATCAGCATACATCTAAAACATTTATAATATGAACCATCAGCAAGGCCATGGACAAGCAATAACACTCAGTCATTTACAGTGGAAACATACAGTGGATAGGCATAGAGGAAGATAAAACAATACAATACTTTCTCAAGAAACTGTCCGAGGTCCTATGAAAAAATCTGACAATCTTTGTCATTAGAATTCACCCTAGGCAGTTAAAATGAAGATGAAGCCGGGCGGTGGTGGGGCACGCCTTTAATCCCAGCACTCAGGAAGCAGAACCAGGCAGATCTCTGTGAGTTCGAGGCCAATCTGGGATACAGCGTGAGTTCCAGGAAAGGCACAAAGCTACACAGAGAAACCCTGTCTCGAAAACAAAAAAAACAACAAAAAAAATGAAGATAAGAAAATAAATAAATGGCTCCCAGGAATTAGCATGAAAGGAATGATAGATAGAGAACAGGAACATTTTACAGGCCGTGAATGTATGAAGCACGACACTTTGATGGTTTATATAAGTTCTATTTGCTCAAACTAATAGCATGAACATCTGAGGGCTTAATTTCAACATAAGCTATAGACATGATAATATTATAGAGTCATTTGTTGTACTAAGTGTTTCCCTCTGTTAGGGTTGATGATGATGTGAGATGTTGTGTGGAGGAGTAAAAATGGAACACATGGGGAAGCTCTGTAATTTGCCCCTTAATTTTCCTTGTAACACAGCTCTAAAAACTAAACGTCAAATTCAAGAGAGAAGGATTTGTGCTATACTTTAGGATATGATAGAGGGGAAAAAACATGCAGAGCAGGTACACACACAGGATAGTCTCAAACTATGTTTTTGGTGTTAAGAAGGGTAAAATAAGGGTCCCCAACACTAAGACCTTTTAATAAGTGAAAAATAAAGCTACTGAACTAAAAGGTGAAGCCTGGATTATGCCTTGACCTTTGCTTGTCCTTCTGCAAGATGGAAGTATACAGAAGCTATGATTACCATGAAGCAAGAAACACAGAACTCCTGTTCCAAATCAGCCTGATGACAGTCGCTGAAATACCCTCAAACTTCAACAGAGCATACTAAAGATTTTTTGGTTGACAGAAAAGGAAAGTATTTGTTTCTTTTTGTTTGGTTCCTGAGCCATTTGTGATCAGCAGTAAGTAGAACTATTTTTGTTAGTAGAAGACAGTTCCTCACCTGATTTCTTTAGTTAAGCAACAGCCACTTGAAGGAAAACCCTGACAACACGTGTGAGGGGTGTGGAAAAGAAGCAAGCAAACCTTTTGTAGATTATTTCAGTAAAAGGAGCCCAAATCACCTTGCCTAGTTAATAGAGAGTTGGGGATTTAGGTCCTGGTTTAGCAGAAAGTGCAGAGAATTTGGTAGTATAAAGAAAATAGCATATAAAGAAAAAATAAGTCTAGGCTCAGAAAAATCTAGAAACTGGGAGCATTAAGAAGGCCAGCAGTAAGGACCCTGAAGCAAGCAATCAAACATTAACTATTTCTTCTTACTTCCCAGTAGTGATGTGGGAGTGTTAGTGCGATCTTAACTTGAAGAGTTACTGTCTGAGAAACTCAAAGGAAATCAAAGCCACCAAGAGCCACTAGCTTTCAGGTCTTCGTCTCACAAATTCAAAAAAATGAAACTCACAGATCACAGCTATCACACATGTGTACTTCCCATCCCAGCAAATGAGACAAGTTAGCCAATGGACCAACTGTAAATAGAGAAACGCTAATGTAACACCCAGCATTTGCTATCATCAGGTGGGCAAGGATTTACTGGAGCAGCTATACTATTTCGTTTCCATTTTCTTGCGCAAGTAGATAATTTACTGGCAAATTACAAACCGGTGATGGTAACATCATTCTACTATCAGGTACAGCATGTGGACAAAACACTGGCTTTCTTGCTACTATGTGGCAAATTCACAATAATCAGCCCTTTCATCAATCATAAGAATTATGGATTGGCAAAATATCAAAATTATACTAAAATCTCAGGAATAAAAATAAATAATTAATTAATAATAATAAATAAAAATCATTGGTTATTTGTGCTTCTGTAACTAGCATGACAGTGATGAAAATATTTTAGAGAAACACTTGTGTCTGTTAATCTGTCTCAGACTTTTAAAACAATACACCTAAGAAACTGGAGTTTCTCCAGGAATCTCATGCTGGGAGAAGAGAAAGCCTCCTCTAGCCTGATGGAAACTTTTCTCTGGGAAAGAGATTTCACACAGTCCTGACAACTTGTCAGGCCACCTTCGTGGAGACATTGGAGCTTAGACAATGATAAGCTGGGCCACACCTAAGGAAAGATTGCTTATATATGCCTAGCTAGACTTCTACCCCTCTTCAGTACATTATAGGTGGATCGTGGGAGGGTAAATTGGATGTATTTGTCCTATTCTCAATGTGAGCACTTTAGATAATTCTACTTCTTCTGTTTTTTAATACTAAATTGTCTATTTTATATGGCTAAAAGAGGATGAGTGGCCAAATTTGGATTATTGGAGCACAGTCTATGACCTCAAGTGCTCTAACACTAAGACCACAACAGGAGACGCAGGATTGGTTTAGATTTTTGAAGGGTAGGGATGGAAGCAGGTGAAGTCCCTGTAAGTGCCAACAGTCCTGAGATCTCTAAAGAAAAGCCATGCTGATCTCTATTGGATGTAAGAAAATAATTAGACTCCAGCTGCTGCTCAGACCACAGTGCCTTGTAGCAGCCTTTATCCTCCCACAGATACCAATAGGCAACCCATTGAGACATTGTGCATCCCTCCTCACAGACTTCCAAGTACCAGACTTTCTCACCCTGGGAAGTGAGGAGGTATTGATGGTCACACATTCTCGGCTTTCCACGCCTTTCCTGCCTCCACCTAGGAATCAGAGCACTCAGGTACAGTCTTATTCTGTGAACCTATTCCCAGCCTTAGAAATGCTTACAGAGAAATGCCTTCCTCTGCCATATGAGTCTTATTTCCTCTCTATAGTCTTCACTATGTTCTCTTTAGCGTTGAAACATAAACTTTCCTCACGATTTAAATAAATATTTGTGGCCTAAAGGAAAAGTTTCTGTTTTGGTTTCCTATATCATACCCTAGACTTAAGGTTGGAACAATTCTGTTGTAATGACTAATAATGCTACATGACAAAATTATTCCTGAAACATGGGGCATATGCTTCCACCTAAAGTCATCTGTGTAGCATCTGGAGTTTAGGGCTCTTTAGTAGGATGGAGGTTCCTTTAGAAGAGCAACCATGAATTTGATACTGAGCTCCAGTCAGAACTGAATTTATGACCTATAAAAACTGTATAACTTTCTAGCCTAATATGAGCTATATTGACATAGAAAGGATTAATAATAAACAGCTAGAAAGATACAACCTGAAACAAAAGAAAACAAGATAAAATCACCACCAAAGTCTTTGGCATTAGTAAATTTCCAGTTGTTGCAACCAACCAAATACCTGACAGGAATCAATTTACAGTTCCAGAGTTGTACAGTTCCACATTTACTGTTCCAGACATGCAGTTCCATTCTACAGTTCTAGAGGTAAGCAGTTCCAATTTACTGTTCCAGAGGTATACAGTTCCAACTTATAATTCCAGAGGTATACAGTTCCAATTTACAGTTCCAGAGGTGTACAGTTCTAACTTACAGTTCCAAAGGTACACAGTTCCAGAAGTATGCAGTTCCATTTTACAGTTCCAGGGGTATACAGTTCGAATGTACAGCTCCAGGGGTATGCAATTCTAGGGTGATACAAAGTGATCCCATATTTCCACCATGATTGGGAAGGCATGTGGCAGGTGTAAGATTTTTGGTCACATCACATCAGCACAATGTGAACAGGAAGTGGGGTTGGGCTGTAAAACCTCAAGGCCTATCTGCAGTTACTCACATCTGCCAGCAGATATCCACCTAGGAAAGTTTCCATATCTGGGACCCAGGTACTTAATCACATGAACTTATGGGGGACATTTCACATTCAACACACATCAACCTCTCATTAGTTAAACGACAATCATATAAAGTATGTATTCAACAGAGATTATGTGCTTCTGGTAAATTCAGAGCTTTTTTATATTAAAGAAAATCAGCATTCTCTTAAATTACTGTTTACACTATACTATATCCCCTGAAAGAAAGCAATACATTCATTGTGTCCTCCATATCCAAAGGATCACTACCACATTTGGTTATTTGATGGTTTGACTAATCTGAAGCTGAGACGTATCTCTGGGACTTCTGAGGCCTTGAGTTTCATACTAGCACTATTGAACTCAAAGAGGACTTCAGCACTTCACTGGGACTTCAAAGCTCTGATCTGAGGGCTTTAACACATGCCGGATTTCTCTGGTCTTTGGAAAAGTGTATATTAGCACTTTAATATGGACTATTTTGGGAATGTGGACTGTAGAAACAACATAAATTGTAATTGCTTATTGAACTGTATAGGTCTCACAACATCCACTGTCAGGTCCTTCAACAAACAGTATGCTCCCTTCTGATTGAACCCGAGTTCACTGTTTTTATTCAATAGTTACTACTTGCTTGATTTTTGACTTGTATTTAAAGGCATACTGTTGGTTTTTCATTTAACTTGCAAAGGACTTGCATAATAAACTTGTTGCAGAGGTATCAGTTCTAATCTATGCCACCTTTTTGCCTTTCTTAACCTGATGATGGTATACTGCTGTGGAATATTCGTTTAAGATATGTTACATTCGTTTATGCTGTGGAATATTTGTTTAATGATGCAAAGATGTGTTGCATTCTTTTATGTTGCATTTGTTTAACTCTGTAAAGCTGTGATACTTTGCCGGACTAAAACACCTGATTGGTCTAATAAAAAGCTGAACGGCCAATACCTAGACTGGAGAAAGAATGGGCGGGGCTGGCTTGTAGAGATGATAAGTAGGAGGTGAAATCTGGAGAAGAAGGAGAAGTGAGAAAATGAGAGGAGGACACCAGGGGCCAGATACCCGGCCACAGAGCCAGCCACAGAATAAGACAGAAAAAAAGATATAGAACAAAAAAAAGGAAAAAAGCCCAGAGGCAAAACATAGTTAAAGAGAAATGGGATAATTTAAGTTAGAAAAGCTAGCTAGAAACAAACTAAGCTAAAGCCAGGCATTCATAAGTAAGACATAGTCTCTGTGTATTTATTTAGGAGCTGGGTGGCAGACCCCCAAAGAGTTAAAAACCATAAAACAAAACACCAACTACAGTATTTTCTTGATTATAAAGCGTGACTTAAAAAATAGCTCGAGTATGAAAAAACACTCACTTTCTTTTTTCATGCTCCAAACATTTTAGTGCAAGGGAAAATGGCCACTAAATAGTTATTCTCAAGGCATCTCTCTATCTTGCTAGTTCTGTTAATAAGAAGGGTATGAAATGCGTTGTCACAAATGTTAGTTAAATGTGAAGTCAAAACCCAAGCACAAAATTATTCTTACTCCCCAAACTAATCACAATTTGAAGATATTCCAAACACTAGTTTCATCAGTTTACTAAGAAAATAAAATTCACTGAAAACTGACATTCTATGTCTGAACTTCATTCTAGCATAAGGATAAATATTAAAGTTAGTCAAAAGAAAGAGCATTTTGGACATAGTCCTAGAAATGTAGTAAACAAAGAATTTCTAGTGGTCTCCCCATGGGATCAACATGACTTTCCCATTTGGAACTGGGAAACTATACAATGAAGATTGACACTCAGGGAAGTTCAGCCAAGATTCAGTTTTCAGAGTTTGTTGTTCTTATTAGTTTGTGTTCATTTTCCTTTTTCTTTTTTATTTTCTTTTGGGCTTTTTGCTTAGTCTCCACTAAAACTTAATACCCATGATCTTGGTTGCGGTCTCCAGTCTCCAGGTCTACCAAAGGTCTACAGATACTGTGTGACCCAAAGATCTCACAATAAATTAAGTTATTAAAGTATCCAGTAGGGACGTATGGCAGCCAGGCAAAGCTTCTAGATTAAACATGGTTAGAGATTGCTATCCAGAGGTAAGAACAAAGGCCAGGTATCCACAGGACAAAATGAAATTATTTCCTACATATAGATTATACGAAAGACACATGAAACTACTTCTAAAAACTTATCATTCTCCTTTCCAGTTGTTTCTAAGCATGCTGGTTTTGCTGAATACTAATGACCACAAGCCAGTGTGGTTTGTAGACTCTTTATCAGCATTTTAGAAATAAGGTTTGTGGGGAAGTAATTCATGTGATTCAGGCTACATTAGTAAAGATACTCTTATCTTTCCTGCTTTCAGAAGAATACGTATCCCTTCATTGGGACAATACTTTGTGAAGTTTTTATGTATTATAATTAAACAATAAATTTTTAATGATTTAAAGGTAGAACAGTGTCCTGGCTTCTGAGCACAGAGCCCATTAAACTAGACAGCAAGGAGGAGAGATAAAAATATCCTATTTTACCTGTCACAAATCACCTAAGAACTGTTACAGATTCTACTTGAAGAGATAAACCATGGCAAATGCTCTCTTCAGGAGTGGCACGTGCTTTTTTTGTTATTGTACTCAAAATGTACAAGCCAGCAATTGGCTTCTGTCTTGTAAAACATAGCACACTGTCCCTAAGGAAATGGCCATAATAAAATAAAAATGTTCATGCAAATGCTAACTTATTCTGTGAAAACATTTAGACTAGACATATTTATTTGCCAGGGTTCTTAACAATGACAAGACTAGTGTAAAGCTTTCCTTTTATGGGACAAGGAACACTTTGCAAACAGGAACATACTGTGTCCTGCCTGAAAATTATCAAGTACTTTCTTGGTTCATTGTAAAATTTAAGGCAAAGGCGTAGAAGTAAAGTCACTATTAATTTTGTAGATAACTGTTAAAACTCTGGGAGGAAAGCCAATGTGAGTGTGGCAGGTTGGCTCCATCCTCTTGCTTTGAGCTTTGATGACAGTATTCTTAATGTAATTCTCTATTAAATAATGAATGGAGTTGGTGCCAGCCTCATTAATCAGAGTAATCAGAAATACTGGCATAGCATTTTATCTAGAGTAAAATATGCAAGAAGCTAAGATAGCATAGAAAAACATAAATATTTAAAGTAGACAATTTTTAAATAATCTTTCAAATTACTACATGGATTATACTAGTTTTGTCCCAGGTTAACAAGGATGTTTATATAATCCATTGCTACATTTACCAATAATGTCTTAAATGATACATCCCAAGACAAAGACTGAAAAGATTTACTCCTGTCATACTTACAAGACTGTCACATATACAATCTCCAACACTGTGGATGTGTGGGACAGTTTACTCTCCCTGCAATGTCCAAATGAAGCTGCCTCTGCCAATCCAAAGTGACACTTCAAGGACAAAGGAAGTAGATGCAAGTGTGAAGCTCACATTGGCCACTGTGCTATGAAGAATAAAGGACTTTGTTTTCAAGATGCATGGCTTTTGTCAGAATAAATGTAAGTGGGTAGGCTGAAATCTTGAAATAACAAACAGAGCACCATTATAAATACATCATTATTCTGAAAAACAACAACAACAACAAAAATCTAAACTGGAAGACCCATATTGATGGGAACAGTAGATATAAATTAGCTAAGCATCTCAGGGTAGGGAACACCAAAGAGAAGAGGTTTTCTTGTAAGGATGCTCCCTGAGCCTTAGAGAAGAGGGTGTAAATATCATGTTTGGGGCTGGGCATTCAGCTGTCACTTTTTCCCAGCTCTGTGAACTATCTAACATCTCTGCATTTATTGCTGTTCATTTTAAAAATGAGACTTCTGTGTTTATGATCAGAAGAAGCATTTTTTTCAATGGTACAATGATAAATACTTAAAATGGAGCCTAGGGCCAGGACAACTTAACTAAATAACAGTATTAAGTTCATCCTTAGACCTCAAGACATCCTCAGTTATTAAGGTTCTTCCTTCTAGTTGTTCAGTTCCAGATATGAATTTCTTAACCAAAAGAGAGAGAAAGGATATCCAATATAATAAAATCAGATATGAAAAGAGAAAGATTATAAGAGATACAAATGAAGTTTAGAAAATTGTGAGTATATATCTAAAAACGTATTGAAGTAAATTAGAAATGTTCAAAGAAATTGATAAATTTCTTCTTGCATATGACATACAAAAATTACATAAGTAATCCAAACAGACCTATATAACCAGCAATTATATTAAAATAACAAACTCTTATTGTATTTTATTTACTTTTTATTTGTTTAATTTATATTTATTTATCTATTGTTTTTTTGAGACAGGGTTTCTCTGTGCAGTTTTGGTGCCTGTCCTGGATCTCGCTCTGTAGACGAGGCTGGCTTCAAACTCACAAAGATCCACCTGGCTCTGCCTCCTGAGTGCTGGAATTAAAGGCATGCACCACCACTGCCTGGCACCAAAGGCCTATTTTAAAAGGCAAAGATCAGATGAATTCACTGCAGATATCTTCCAGACCTTTAAAGTACTGACAATACCGAAACCAGATGAAGATACAATAAGAAAAATTTACACTTAACTATTCAGGAATGGTTTAACTATATAATGATTATAATATAATATAATATAATATAATATAATATAATATAATATAATATAATATAATATAATATAATATAATATATATGCTATACAGTGCTAAATCTATAACCAATATCATGATAAGCAGATAAAAGTTAAAAGAAAAGTTCAAAACATACTTTGTAAGTTACCAGGCAGGTTAAGAGTATGTGCTATCCTTAGATTCAGTTTAAAAGCAATAATTATGAGACTGAATCTTAGTTAATATTTACTAAAATAGAACTCCTGAAGATTATATTTTATGTAGCACCATAAATTTTTTGTTTCTGAGAAATATCTGATGTGTTTGAACAATATTTTTCTGACAAGATATCATCTTCTATGGGCTTGATACTTAATGTGAATGGTGAGACATTTACCGAAATAAATAATGGAACACTATTTTGTCCCAACTTTATTTTGACTGCCTAGACACTTCTCAGTCTTCCATATCAGAACAACCATGTCCTCCTAGGCAATGCTTTTGGGACTGTCCACAATTCTGACTATGGTCCAGACACACTAACCAAAATAATTGGTGTTTGTGCAAGATTAAACACATATTTAAAAAAAACTAAGTGTAAATAAAAGAGTATTGCCATGTGGTGTCTGGAAAATACAGCTGAACTTTGTAAGAAAGCAGATTTTATTAGGTCACCCCAAATCTCTCACTGTTGTAACCCCATCTCCAACACTGATGTAATTATGGTATTTTCTTTTGAAAAGATGTACTCCTGAGCTTAATAACCAAGAAACTGTTCAGAGGCATGAGCCTGCTCTTGGTCTGACCATTAATAAAAGGATTCAAAGTTATTAATTAAAAAAATAAAAGCAATAATTAATATAAAAGTTTGTAGAAATTATGTTCATGTCATGTAATTTTAAATGTAGATTACAATGAAAAGATAATGCAATATTTGCATAAGGGTTATGGATTTAAAAATCAGAATACATTCTGATTAATTTAACCATTTTACTCTTGCTTTAGATATTTTTAAATGTATAAACATTATTACATTGCATATATATATTTATAACATCATTTCCCCATTCCCTTTCCTCCCTCAAATCCTTTCCATATAGCCCTTCTTGTACTCTTTCAAATTCATGGCCCCTCTTTTTATTAATTATTGAATATATATAAGTTGCACAGTCTGTATGTTACTTGTATATGTGTTTCCAGTGTTGAGTATTTGGTATTAGATAAACAGTTGGCCAATTTGCATGGGGAAATTTCCTGAGGAAGCCTCTTTCTTCAGTTTTCAGCATTTTTGCTTATAGTTCTCTCTTTGTGGACAAGGTCCCTTGGCTATATCCCTGCCTTTGTCAGAATGTCTCTTGATATTATCCCTTTCAACTCATGTTTAGACAACCATGTTGGTGGAACTTTTTGTATACAGTCTGAAATTACTAGGAAACCAAGTCTCACAATAAACTTCCTTATCTTCTTATTCTTATCATATTTGTACCCCCACCTTTAACAACGAATCTTGAGTCTTAAATGTAAGAGTTATACTGTGAGTATATTACTTAGGATTTGGCTCCACAACTCTGCATTTTGTTTGGTTGTGATTTTCTACAATGGTCTTTGTCTTACATGTAGGTATAAAGACAGATATTTAGAATGTAACTCTGGATAATGATGCTTTAGTAAAGAGATAATTAAAGGTTCTTTTCCAAGATCTGTGACTTTATTATTCCATAGTGGTTGGTGAGGTGTCAAATATCGGACATATTTTCTCTCTACTGGCAATTACTAAAGTAGGTATATCACCACTGCACCCCTCGGGCTGTCCTGCATTGCTACTCTCTGTAGTACATGAATCATAGCTGGGTGGGCTTGTTGGTTGCCTCCATCCTTTGGAAACTTGCATAGTTCCTTCTGATATGATGAAAGCTACTCCTCAGGCAGTATCCATTCAGGTCTACTAGAGCTCAGGGACCTCTGAGTCCTGTGTCTGAAGTATATGAAGTCTTCAACAACAGAGCTTAACTCCCACCTCCAGGGATCAGAGACCAACAAAGGGCAATAGTAATCACCCATAATGTTTTGGATGTCTCTTGAGCAACCCTGACCAAGAGCTCAAAATAGGGTCTTTGACTCTTATAGCGAGGATTGTCAAATCAGCTCACCAAACTTTGTTTATACTTTAATGTGTATCTATACATTGATGTCCTGATACTTCTAAGGCAAGCAAAGCACATGATATCCTGGGTTCCAAATAGCTGAGTATTTCGTTGCACAGTGTATGCATGTGGATATCTACTCAATTCTGATTTTAATATTATTAGATAATAAGTATAACTTACATTATTTAACAAATTAGAAACAAGAAAATTACATTAGGAAACAAAAACGGTTGAATTATTGAATTTAAGTAAAGGAAAACTAATGTACAGAGAATATTGTCTGTCTATAAGTGATTCTTTCACAGGCTAGCTTTAGTATAAGGCAGATGAATAATTCCTACAGGAGAACTTGATCTTGGTATGAAAACAGGCACTATTCCTCCTACACTTCTCTCGGAATAGATAATGGAAAAGGAAACTCAGCTGTTTTTCTTTGAGAAGCTTCATGCTGTGATTTTTTTGTCATTTGTTTGTTTTAGATATCTGATGGATAAATAAAACTTAGAAATAACCTCATCTTGACACATTAACCTTGGATATAACAATAACACCTCAACAGGTGAAATATTTCTTAGGATGTGTTAATTAGATCTGTCACAAACAGGGCTTGACTTCAAAAGAATGCAATGCCTATAAGAAATATTTGCTTTACACATTCAATATATTGATTTTTTTGTCTTGTGGTCTTTCACCTTTAACTATCCACCAGCATCAAATCTTTATCTTCTTATTATATTCACTGTTTTTCCACATTCTTTTATATAATTAGAAATGAATATTAAGTGTGATATTATTAAAATAAGAATATATATATATGTTTATTTCCATGACATTTTCCTACTTAAAAAGAAATAAAATGAAGACAAATGAATATATAGGAAAATTTCCTGTACTTAACTATTGAAATTGTTTAGCAGTTAGGATCTTAATCTTCCTCTTAAAGTTAATATTATATGTACATTTTTGGAGTTTTTTATATATATATATTTTTTTATAATTCAGTTCAATTCTACATATCAGCTACGGATTCCCCTGTCCACCCCCCATTCCCATCTCCTCCAGGGCAATGACTCCCCTGGGGATTGAGTTCAACCTGGCAGATTCAGTCCAGTCGGGTCCCACTGCCTGGATGCCTCCCAAACCGTTCAAGCCAATCAACTGTCTCACTCATCAAGAGGGCCTGATCCAGTTGGGGGCCCCCCAGCCATTGGTTCATAGTTCATGTGTTTCCATTCCTTTGGCTATTTGTCCCTGTGCTTTTTCCAATCCTGGTCTCAACAATTCTCGCTCGTACAAACCCTCCTCTCTCACCAATTGGACTCCTGGAGCTCTACCTGGGGCCTGGCACCCGATTTCTCAGTGGAGACTTTGAAAGCCAGAAGGACCTGGACAGATGTAATGCAGACACTAAGAGACCATGTATGCAAGCCTAGACTTGTACATAGTTTATTTGAGATGAAATTCCAAGAGGCTTAGTAATCTAGTGTCATTTCTATTGGGATAAAATAACCTGACACAAAAGAAATTTATGGGATATATGATTTATTTCCATTCAATCCTCCAATTATAATCTGTCACTACAAGGTATTTGTGGTGTCAGGAACTTCAGATGGTCACATTATATCTACTGTCATGAGTAGCGAGAGAATGAATGCATGCATACTTAGTCCTCAGCAGCCTTGTTTCTTTCTTATATACTACAGGGTTCCAAATCAGGGAATGGTTAATCTCATTTTAAGTTCTGCCTTTCCACACAATTTGGGCAATCAAAACAAAACTCAGAACCAGATTTCAGCTACCCAGAAGCCTTCATGATTTAGACAGTCCCTTAATGAGTCTCCTTAGAGCTGATTCTAGATAGTTTCATTGAAGTCTACAATAATCAAGTTATGGTGGAATGTGTGGAAGCATTTGAGAGTTGCTACTATGGGCTTTGCAGGAATATGCAAAGAGTTAAACCCAGTTGTATCTCTTTCGGTGACTGAGGCTGGGATGCTCCCCAGTTGCTATTTTCAATTATATTGTCTTGTGCTGGACCCACTTCATGTGCCTGTACTTTCAAATTGCTCTTATGTGCAACTAAACAGAAAAAGACTTGAAGCATCAGGTTATTGAGACATCATATACAATATGAATCTAATGCATCCTGAAACTTCATTCAGTAAATGTTGCAAAGTAAGAAATAGAAGCACTATTGGTATGATTCATGTAATGAATTTTGTGGAATACTGTGGGAATACGTTTTCTTTAATTTTGCATTTGAGGTATAGTATTGTATGTTCATGGTATGAAAAAGGCAAGTGAAGCCGGGCGGTGGTGGCACACGCCTTTAATCCCAGCACTTGGGACGCAGAAAGGTAAGTGAAATAATAAAAACCCATTGACTTTTTGCTGTGTCAAATTGCTTATTTGTTGATTGATTAATATAAATGATGTTTTCTTTGTTTTGTTGATTGATTGGCATAAGGTAGATTAATAATAATAGTTAGAAGCAACATTCAAACATTAGAATATTAAGATATTTGCTAGTCTCATTTTATGCATTCTGCCAAGCTATGATAAAAAGATGATTTTTTTTCTCTTGAATTATGTCACTAATATAATCATCTCTAAGGGCTTAGAGATTTAGTGGCATGTAAAATGGAATTAAGGAATTAAATTTTATCTACAGAGGGTCAGAAGTATTTTTTTATTTCATGTGAATTTTACTCCATTACTTGTTTATTCTGAGACTTGTGAATTTGACAAAAATAAAGTACCATTCTTATAAGAGAATCATAGCTGTTCACTTAGCTACATATTGCGTGACAAATCACTAATTCCGAGAAATTGGAGGCAAATAGGAACTGGCTGCCTGACACCCTGTCTATTGGGTTTAAGTAGAATATCTGTCTTTTTTATACATTCTCTTTCTTCTGTATAGCAAGTGCTCTCTAAGAGGAGGAATGTCAGTGATGATAAGCAGGCATCACAATAGAAACTTAGAGACCACTACAGATTCAAAGACCTTTGCAACTAGCATAGGCAGCTTACATTCAGATGACAATGAATTTATGTTCCTTTCAACTGAGTTAGTTGATATTTTTTTTTGATTTCCAGAAAATAATGAATTTTTCATTTCAACACATTTTTTCCCTTTTTTGATTGTTTTGACACAGGATTTCTCCATGTAGTTTTGTTGCCTGTCCTGGATCTCGCTCTGTAGTTCAGGCTGGCCTCAAACTCAAAGAGATTCACCTGGCTCTGCCTCCTGCATGCTGGGATTAAAGGCATGCACCACTGCTGCCTGGTCCAACACAAAATTTTTATACATCAGAATTATTGAATTATGTTTTAGTATTTACTTTGAGGTTAAATATTTTGCATTTCTTTTTTTATTACTTGACTGTAGTCAGATGTCTCTCTCTTTCCCAACAGTTCTCAAATTACCATTCAGAGGCTTAATATTACTTATAAATACTTAGCTGATAGCTCAGGCATGTTACTACCTAACATATTTAAATTAACCCATATTTCTGTTTATGTTATGGCTCATGCTTGTTACCTCATTTTCTATGTGTCTTGCTTGCTCAGGTACTAGCTGGCATCTCCCTGACTCCATCCACCCCTCTTCATCCCAGTATCCTCAGTTTGATTGTCCCACCTAACTTTATCCCACCTTGCCATAGGCCAATGAGCTTCTATATTAACCAATGAGAGTAATACATATTCACAGTATACATAAGGATTATCCCACGGCATTTCTCCCCTTTTGTCTAATTAAAAAGGAAGGTTTTATTCTTAACATAATAAAACTATATATAACAAAACAGTTAAGTAAGAATTATAGTTAGAATATTTAGTTTATTTGTATTTGGCAAAATTAAGAAATACTCTACCATCTATCATATCTTTGTGAGTCCAAAGTTTTGTATATAATTTACCTTTTATCATAACTAAGGAAAACTATAATTATAACTACCTAGTCTTCAACTCAATCAAAGACCCCAGAATAGTAAAATAATACCTAACAACAGGGGCATCTCACTGCCTGGATAGTCACCCAAAGTTCCTCTGTAATGTGGGGCATCCAAGTCTACACTACAGAACTAGCATATCTGACAGATTTCCTGTGAAGCAGGGAATTCTGAAGGACTGTCTTACCTTGTCTTGGCAAAATTTGACAGTTGTCTTTCTTATGTCCTACTGGTCCAGTTTGGACAGTATTTTGTCAGCAATTGAGGCAAAGGCAGTTTCTTTGCACACATGACTAGATTTTGCCATAAAAAAGCAAACTCCATATAGAATTTCTTCAATGCCCATCATCTTCTCTGAAGTAGATTGATACTTCAAGGAGCAGATGTATCTCACTCTCATGAAAGGCTTATGTCATTAAACATATTAAATGCCATATTCTGCAGATCTTTGAAGTATTTGAAGATTACATATCTATCTGAAACATATCTTGAAAACATACCTAACATAACTATATACTTGACTATTAAGGGTGACTATTAATCTGTATTTATTAATTATACATTACATTTTAATGAGCTAGCAGGATAAACACAATACCTTAAAGAAGAGCAGAAATATACATACAGTATAACAAAATTAACTTTAAATTTGTATCAATAAACCAAAATCCATACCAATGTAAAGTATTTAAGAGTAATAGTTTTTTTTTTTTTTTTGGATTAAAGTAGATTCAATAATCTACCCTTTCACACTATCATTTCTATATCCCCCTTTTTCTTCTCAGAAAGAGATATTTGAATCTAATCTCCTTCGTTCAGCTTTTTTGCTGACCAATACCAATAACAACTTGTAACCAACCCCCTTAAAATAATAATAAATATGCATAATCCATTTTCGGGGAAATGTAGGTATAGTTTTCTAGATGACTTCCTATTGATTGGGGTGCTAGTAATTTTTGAGGGAACTTTGAGAAAATCAGGATAATTGTTCTTGACTGTAGGATTCTGTGAGACTGGATCATCTCAGTAGCAGCATAAAAGCTATTCTGGATGTTGGATCACTGGGGCCATCAATTTCATTGGTGTTTGGTCCCCTTGCTCTGAAAATATATAAACTTTAAAAGGTAACATACCTTTAGTACAAGTATAGATTATACATTGTACACAAGCCAGTTAAAGATGATTTTTTGTTATGTGTTTGACCAGGTAAATATACATCACATGTTCTTTTAGGTTTTTTTTTATGTTTGTAGCCAGGATTTTCAGGGTGTCTTCCTCAATAAAAGTTGATTTTTATTAACATGGAAATAATGTATAGTCTCTCATTTTCTGTAGAAACAATAGCATAACCTCTCTCCCAAAGTAACATATCTTTTGACTTAAAGCTTGAAGTCAAGATGTTTTTAAACTATATAGGTTGGTTTAATCCAGCTGTTTCCAGAATCTAATGTCTCTTAGCAGCCAAAAAATTCAGACAACACAATAACATATAGAATCCAGACTCTCTGTGTATTTTCCATCTTTATGTGACTTATTATATTTTTACTACTCTATTTTTAAGGACTTTTTCTATTCTTTTGTTTTTTCTCCTAAGCCTTAAACACACTGTGACCTGTTTAGAGGTTTCTTTCAGCTGAATTTGTTTTAACTGCATCTCTGTAACCTTTTCTGTCTGTAGGAGTAATAACCCTAAACTTGCCATGTAATGTGTTTGTATAGCTCTCAAGCCCACAGGCAGTGGCTGAGAGAAGCCTCTCTATACTGCAGCCCTTGAGAGAGATTGCAGAAACCCACCATGATGTTACGGTGAGACTAGGAAGCTGTATCTGGCTCCATTTATGTGTGTTTAGAAGCTTCTTTTAAGCTTGTTCAGGTTTTATGTGGAAATTTCAGCAACAATTGGAATGTCAGATGTACTCAGCTGTTTCTCTCTCACCCACCAGTTCCCAAATACCCAATCAGAGGTTCAATATTGCTTATAAATGTTTGGCCAATAGCTCAGGCCTGTTACTGGATAGGTCTTACATTTAAATTAACCTATATTTCTATTTGTACTTTGCCACATGGCTCATGGCTTGTTTCCTCATTTTCTACACATCCTTCTTGCTCAGTAGATGGCTGCCATCTCCCTGACCCTTCCCTTCTTCATCCCAGTATCCTCTTTGTTTGTCCCACCTAACTTTATCTTGCCTTGCTGTAGGCCAATCAGCTTTGTTATTAACCAATCAGATTAATACATATCCACAGTGTACAGAAGGATTACTCCACAGCAGTTGACATTCTGAAATGTGAGGGTTGAACTTTAATGTGTAATAATGGTATGTGCTATCCCATAGACAGAAACATAGCATATAAAACCCTATCCAGACAGTTCTTTTACTGAAGATTATTCCAATAAGAATTTATGGTTTTTGCCATCATGATCAGGCTGAAACCACAGAGAGAGCTGATCTAAGCTAATGGGAGCTCACAGGGTCTGGACTGACAGCTGGAGATCCTGCATGGGACTGACAGTTGTAGGGGTGTGGCTTGATCTGTTTGTAGGGCCCCTGCAAATGGGACCAGGACCAATCTAGGGTAAATGAACTGGCTTTTTAGAGCCCATTCCCTATGGTGGAATGCCTTTTTCAGCCTTGATGCGGGGGGAGGGGAGAAGGCTTAGTCCTGCCCCAACTTGGTATGCCAGCCTATGGTGACTACCCAAGGGAGACCTTACCCCTATGAGGAGTGGATGGGGGGTGGGACAGGGGAAGGAGGAGGAGCAATGGGAGAAGGGGAGGGAGGGGGAACAGTGCATTTTATGTAAAATTAAAAAAATTGAATAAAAATAAATAAATAAAAGAATTTATGGAAGTTTCTTTTAGGACAACTATATCTGTTTTAAATTAAGTAGTTGTATTCCTCATATATTTACACTATTGTCTACCTTGTCCTCCCAACTGGATTCTTAAATTTTATTGAAGTAAATATATATTTTTTTCTTTTTCAACTTTGTAAAAGGTGTTTTGTAAAACCTAGACAATATTGGAAGTCTTTGCTTACCTTCAACTTCTAGTGTTCTTTATCATTTATATTAAATGCCAAGTATTATAAAATGACATTTTGAAAGATTAGCATGTTTCCAATAAATTTATTTTACCACACTTACTGTAGGAAGTCAGAACTGTGCATTGGTCAAGAATCTGCATTAAATTGCCTGAATACAAATAAAGACTCTCTTACTAGTATTAAATACTTAATATTGAATATGACATTTGTTATCATTACATGCTTAATGAATCTCTGACTTTGGGTACAGATATATGAAATAACTGCACATGTGTGTTAGTAGATCCACATTTTAAGCAATTATTATTGAGCGGTGTGCACAATACTAAAGAGAGAGAAACAGCAGCCAAAAAAATAAGCACTTGTCCCTGACATTGGCATTTTTATTTAGGTTTCTATGCTGGTAGGAAACACTTTCTTCCTTCAAGTAGCCAACTTGGGACTGGCCTATTGATGTCTAGCATACAGAGAAATATAATTTAACATTCACAAAACTGTAGAATAGAATATGCAGAGAAAGACTGGCACAGTAAGAGCAGTTTGAGTAGAGAATAATAGTTTAAAGAGAAGGAGATATGTGCAAGGTAATGAATAAACTCATTACTGACATGTCCACAGGACTTCATACCAAGGCAGCTTATAACCTAGTATATAACTCATGTTATCAGTACATTTTAATTTTTTAAACAAAAGTGGATGTTTCTATAAACTAATAGTACTGTACTAATATATACTAGCATATAAACAGACACACATATGGACAAAGAACTTCAAATTTAAAAAATACAATTAAATGATACATTTGAGTTAGTAAATAACTGTAGTAGTGCTTATATTTGTACTTTCACATCTCTATATTTTTACATGATATGTATGAATAGTCTAATAAAATTTAATGAGTTAATTAAAACTCAAAAGACTTAGAATCATCACATATTCCCAAAAAATACTAATTTGTCTTAAACTCTTATTAAGGACATACAACTAATCAGCTCATGTCACGCAATGTGAGCTTGAACTGACACTCTACAATTGATGTGCATTTAAAGCATTCTCAAATGAAATATCAAGGTTAACTGTTCTAGCCCTCTATGCAATCTCCTACTTGCTGAGTGAACAATATTTATCTCCGCAAATGTCAGCCTCATAATGCTTACGAGAAGTTTGTGGCTTTCATTACATGGATTTACAATATATGTAACACAATCCTAAATTGCACTTTGAGCCATGACAGCCAAAGGAATTACACAAGACGAACAACCTTATCAAACAGAAAGCTCAAGAAAAGCTTACTGAATCAGTGAAAAACATGAAAAGAGGAAGAACCTGGGAATAAAAGAATAAGAGAGAACACAAAAAAAGGGAGAAAAATGCTTTCTTCTGTTGCCTACACTACTATCCCATGTGTCTGCACTCAGACAGTTAGTTTTAACTGCACATGATCAAAATATGATTCACAACATGTGCAGAACACAGAATATTAATTAAAAGTTTTGTGGCTATATGTCAGTATTCAATACTTGAATATTTATTAAATGATTTATTTTGCTTCATTGAATTTGAATCTACCAATGGAAAGAATATATATACTGTATCACTTGAATAATTTCCACAAAAAATAATATAATGAACATTTTCAATTAGTATTTGTATATAAAGTATATGCTAACACATCTATGCACAGAGACAGGAAGTCATTTCATTCAGACATGTTTTAGGAGATCATTGGCCCCGGGTGGAGCTCCGGGAGTCCAAATGGCGAGAAGGAGGAGGGTTTATGTGAGCAAGAGTTGTTGGGACCAGGGATGGATGGAATACAGGGACGAGTGGCCAAACGAATGGAAACACATGAACTGTGAACCAATGGCTGAGGGGCCCCCAACTGGATCAGGCCCTCTGAATGGGTGAGACAGTTGATTGGCTTGATCTGTTTGGGAGGCATCCAGGCAGTTGGACCGGGTTCTGTGCTCAGTGCATGAATTGGCTGTTTGAAACCTGGGGCTTAGCAGAGACCCTTGGCTCAGCCTGGGAGGAGGGGACTAGACCTTCCTGGACTGAGTCCACCAGGTTGATCTCAATCCTCGGAGGAGATGGAATGGGGAGGTGGGCTGGGGGGAGGGGGACGGGGCGGGAAGGGGGAGAACGGGGGAATCTATGGTTGATATGTAAAATTGAATTATATTGTAAAATAAAATAAAATAAATTAAAAAAAACAGAAAAAAAGAAATGCATCATAATGATATCACTTCCTTCTTTTCCAGTACAGACTAACACACAGTTTTGAACCTTACCAATATATAAGTTGCTTAGCATTTATTTACAAAAGACATTGCTTTACCCAAGAGTAACCAGAACAAAAGTAAAACATAGTGAAAGACACAATAAATAAAATCCGTTTATTGCTTGTGCATTTAAAAATTGTAATAAATACAGATACAAGAGTGTGAGTGTATAGTATCTGAATTGTAGAGATCTCTTCAACTAAATTTGTTCAAATATATACGCAAATAATGTATTTCATCATAATAGCAATTAATATGTTAGAACAAGAGTTCAAACTTAGATAAAATTATGATGTCATTAATAGTAAGGAAAACAAGAAAAATCTTTATAATGAGGTATTCTAAAGAAATAGAAATAATAGAATCTCCTGCATCTCATCTCTCTCCGTTACCTCTTTCCATTCCCTTTTACCTGCTCCCTTCCATCCTTTATCTCCTCTTCCTCATCTTTCCCTGATTCTTCTTCTTGTCTTTGACATTGCTGTCACAGGAATTAGCCAACTCCAAATATATAATAGGTCTTGCAAAAGTGAGATGCAGGAAAGAAATCATGTTACTTTATTTTTCTCCTAGAAAGTCAGCTGATTGGATAAGGTCTACGGATATAATTAATGGCTCCCCATTACTCGAGAATCTATTCATTGAAATTCTGATCAAGTTACAAATACTTCAAAACAGCACCCAATCTAGCATATGACCTGATACATAGGCCCTGAAGATGGCAAAATAGGCCAATATTATTAAGTATTAGGACTTCAACTTTCCTTTATTTTGTCATTGGTGTGTGTGTGTGTGTGTGTGTGTGTGTGTGTTATGATTTCATGAAAGGCACTGTAAGTAAATGAAATAAAGCTGATGGATTTGAAATACAGAAAACTATTCACTATTACTTTCCTAAATATGCATATATGCTGTAACTTTCTTTAAAAATTTTTGTTAAACATTTTATTTCTAAATATGCTTAAGTAAATCAAGGGCATAATCCTAATTTTTGCCAGTGTACACTAACTACTGATATTATACTACTATAATACCAGTATGAACTGACGTTAGCAGAATCCTGAAAATGGTACATATTTAAATACTGAAATTATATCACACAAAGCCTCATTATAATGCCAGGATATTATAATGACAGCAATAAATATAGTATCATTTGCCTTATTATGAAATGCTATTTATTATAAAGGACATTTTAAAGGTGCTTATACTTAAAGGGTATTCTGTTCAACAATTATGAACCCTTGACTATTTTATCAAAATAATTTATTTAAAAATCACATCAGAAGTTAAGACTCATCCATATCTGATTAAAATGTGGAAACTGTTGGTCTCTAGTCTCTCCTTCCACATATCACTCTAAAGACTGTGATTCAATATTACACCAAGCAATGTAGCCCACCTTTATCAGATTGAAAAGGACAGTATTTGGTGGTCTAGAACTATGATCTTCTTGCCAGACACACTTTCTGTGATGCAGCTATATTCATAAAACACAGGAAATTACATTTGGTTTATGTATGGGATCAATATTTTTATTATTAAATCAGTGGATTATATGAGAAAAAAATAACTAGAAAAGGGTATGATGTTGTACAGGAATCCAACCTGATTGCATAGCTATGAATTAGCAGGAGCAGCTCTGCTAAGAGATTGTGCAAGGTCAGGGTAGAGGGGAGAGTGGATCAGGATGGAGCAGAGATGCTTTATGATGTGTGAACAGACCCTGTAGGTCCAAGTGATCATTTGTTGAGTTTTTAGAGTAAAGAGTTCTCATACACCTTGATTATGCATCAAAATCCCAGAGAAAGAACATGTTTGGAATATCGATTTTAAGCCCTAAAGGAAAAGTAAGCTTTTGCTGGGCTAGCTGGCCTTGAAAGTCTAGGAATCTTTGGTGCCTCTGATAAATTTAAGTTTCTGTGACAGGAAGCCCACAATCTAATCATGTAAATGGGGGAAAATGAGACTGGTCATTTAGTCATGCATAACTGGACTGAAAAGATCCTGTTGTATTCAGAATCCCTCTCTTAGGTATATTACTATGAAAAAAATACCATGACCAAAACCAAGTTGGGG
This sequence comes from Peromyscus nudipes, assembly GCA_902168325.1. Lineage (NCBI taxonomy): Eukaryota > Metazoa > Chordata > Mammalia > Rodentia > Cricetidae > Peromyscus > Peromyscus nudipes. The sequence goes on from CABHPH010160918.1 coordinate 34,618, forward strand.
AGGAAAGGGTTTATGTCACCTTCCATCTTTCAGTCCTTCACAAAAGGAAGTCAAGACAGGAAATGAGGCCCGAAACCCAGAAACAAAACTAAGCCAGAAACAAATGGTAAATGCTATTTACTGGCTTGTTCCTCGTGGGTTGTTCAGTCTGCTTTCTTGTACAACCCAGAGATGCTAGCATCCCCAATAGACTGGTACCTCCCACAACAATCACTAATCAAGATAATCACCAACACACTTGCCTACTTGCCAAGCTTATGAATGCATTTTCTAATTGGGATTCCCTCATCCCAAATGACCCAAGCTTGTGTCAAGCTGAGAAAAAAAAATCTAACCAGCCCACTCCACATTACATACGCTTTCCAGAATCTTATTCTACTGCTGTCCAATCAAGCTGTTCCTATTGTACCACAAAGAGCCATCACTCTACATTCCTTTGTATCTCAGTAATTGACAGGCATGTGGGGATATAAATATCCAGCTCTCTTGGTACTTATCTCTAGAGATCACAGATCTAAAGTTGCCCTGAAAAGAGTTTTGCTTTTTATAGCATCCAGACACAATTTCCATACTCCTTTTATTTTTGCTGAGAGATTTTAAAATTACCCATAACTGTTCATGCTCTGATCTTTGTTGGTATAATTCAACCAAAGAAAAATAATTACTCCTTATTGCTGTTCATCAGTATCCCAATTAAAAGCAAGGAAATTAATTTTGAGACCAATTAGATCTAAAATAGAAAGTAATTATTTTGACGGAAGGCCCTCTAGATTGTTCTTGATTCCGCATGTCCTCTTTTCCATTTCTGTTTGTCTATCTTTCCTCTCACTTCAAAAAGGGACACTTCTATACAATGCATAGGGGCAGAAGAAGGAGGAAGAGGATGTGTCATCTGGAAGGACTTTGGAGACAACTCCATCTCAAAGCATCTAATCTTACAATGAAGAACTTATGTACCGGGTCACAGGATCTTAAGTAGAAAATATTCAGTACTTGGTATAAATTCAATTTCTGAACTCTATATTGCTCTAAATAAGTATAAATTAAGGTATACTTGAAATAGTTGCTTTTATTAGAAAATTTATTGGCAGGTTTTTATTAGATATTTGTCAATTACATTTTCTCCTTTTTTTTATAAATTAAATTTATTCATTTATTTTACATCCTGACCACAGTTTTTCCTCCTTCCACTCCTCCAATTCCCATGCCCCACCCCACCCCCCACATAGTGCTCCCATCCACTCCTTCCCTGTTTCTGTTCAGAAAGGGGCAGGCCTCTATGGTGTACACAAAGCATGACATACCCAGTTGAGTAGGACTAAGCTCCTCCTCTTTTATTCAGGTTGGGCAAGGCAACCCAGTATGACAAATAGGTTCTTGGAAGCCAACTGAAGCATTAGGAACAGGCCCTACTTGCACCGCTAAGAAACCCACAAGCAGATCAAACTACACAACTGTTACACATAAGTAGATGGCCTAGGTCAGTTCTATGCAGGCTCCCTAATGGTTGGTCCAAAGTCTGTGTGGGTTGTTTTATGATGACCTTGAAACCCCCACTCCCTACACCCACCACACCCCACTCGTACAATCCTTCCTCCCTCTCTTCCTCTCCTCAACAGGATTCCCCAAGCTTAGTCCAGTGCTTGGCTGTGGATCTCTGCATCTGTTTCCATAAGTCACTGGATGAAGGCTCTTTGATGTTAAGTCCAATAGTGTTATGTTTACACAATGGAGTATTACTCAGCTGTTAAAAACAATGACATCAGAAAATTTGAAGGCAAATAGATGGAACTAGAATAAATCATTCTGAGTGATGTAACCCATACCAGAAAGACATAGATGGTATGTACTCACTCATAAGTGGATATTAGCTGTAAAGAAAAGGATAACCATGATACAATCCACTGCCCCAGAGAGGCTAGGTAACAAGGAGGACCTAAAGGGGGACAGGATGCATGAATTTCTCTGGAAAGGGGAAATAGAAGAGATCTCTGAGGGATGGGAACATGAGGGCTTAGATTGGGAGTGTTGGATGGAATGGAAGATTAATGAAAGAGAAGTCTGAGAGGGGTAAGGGGGACATTTTAGGGTCAGGTAGAAACCTGGTGTAAGGGTACCTACAAAAAATCTACAAGGATGGTGCCAGTTAAGACTCCTAGCAATAGTGGATAGGTAACCGGAATTGGCCATCTCCTGTTAATTACATTTTTATGTGGTTGGGACAAAGTGTGATTAACAATAATTAAGACACACAAGATGACTTAAAGTGTCTCTTAGGAATCGGTCAAGAATGTAAACATTCATATTATTTATGACTTTATAAGAGCTACTGCTTCATATGCATTTTTGGGGACAGAATCTATTATGTTTCACTAGTCAAACTATTGATTCTAATACTTTTGAAATGATAGACCAATAACATTGACCCAAGCAACAAGAAAACAAAGTTCATTTTGTAGTATGTGGGATTTCCTTTTAGCTACCTCCTTCTCTTCCTTTACCCTAGAATAAGGCAGACTATACATATGGCATATGTATGCAGAACTTATTCCTCACAAAATATAAAATATTTATGGTTCATATTAAGTAGCATCTTGTAAAATAAACTTTGTTACTATATTCAAATTTTCTAATAAGTGATCTAAAAATTTAAACACTTATTTCAAAATATATAATGCAAGATGAGTATGAAAGATTGTAGAATCTAACAATATTCCCCAATAAGTTAGGAAAATTGCAGTTAACAGATCTATCCCTTTAAATGAATTCCAACAACAGGTCTACCTTGTCTAAGCTAGGAATAAATTAGTGCATACAGTGAATGTCCTTGAGTTTTTATGTTGCGGCATCAAAATCTACAAGCACATGAAATAAGGAATAATTAATTCTGTGAAATGATCCCTGAATGGCATAGCATAATGTACAGTAATTAAGTATCCTGGAGGTAAATAATTATGATGAAATGATAATAAAGATGAAGACAGTTGTTAGGGAGAAAGGAAGTTGAGAAGACAGAGGCAGTGGTTGAGGAAATTGAAGTAAAAATAGAATCTTGTTGAGAGGAGATGAGAAGTGCTGGAAAATCTGTCTTACCTGTTAGTGAAGTCAAAATATCCTGCACATGTAATGACACAATGGAAAAGGCAAAGCTATGTTTGCAACTCATTGTAATAAAAATAAACTTTATGTACAATCAAGGTATTTTATGGAATAAAAAGCTTTACAGAGAGCAAAATCAATAGGAAACTGTGAATTTGTATATAACAGATGCCAAGGAGCAAAATTAACTTCAGAAATAGTCATGTGGCTTTTGTGCACTATGGTGTAAAGAAAAAGAAGAAAAGAACATTAAGCTATGTTTACAAATGATAAATTATGAAGAAAAGTTAACCTTCATTTAAAATAGGTAAGTTTGACTATTTTCTGAATTCCTTATTTAATAGTCAATTGTACAAATCTCTGTGCAATTTACTTTCATAGATAAAGGTTTCAGTTTTAATGTATTATTCTATTACTTTACTAGAGTATATAAATTGTACATATATTTAACATTAGCAATATAAAACAGAGTGTGTAGTTAGAGAGCAACTAAAATGTACAAAGGTATGAAGCAAATATTCACTACTTTCTTTTACATCTTTGCAAATGGAATCTACAATAACTTCATGAAAACACACGAAGCAGTATCTCCCCAATTTGCTTGACTGATTACACCTTGGGAGGACTATTCCAATAATTTTTTATTTTAAATTTAATACAAGTGTACTTCAAACCCTTCATATCAATGGAATCATAACAGCAGACAAATGAAAAGTGCAGTCTCAAAATACACCATGAGACATAGAAAAAGGTGAAAACTCGCTAGAATATGAACATCTGTTACATATAGTATATAATCAGCGATGTGCTATTTCTTCATATAGTTTTATAAGATACAAGGATTTTCTTTGTTACTATATATTTGTCCATCATATGTTGAGAATTATATAGAATTATCTCTTCCATTTTGTCTAGTGTGGACACAAACAAACGAATACTTTTTGATAATGAACTGGTAATTAGGCAGGTGGCAATTTGGCATCACATGGAGTTGCCATCTGTTGATAGACAAGGTTTTCATGAATCTCTCTATAGCAGAGAAATGTGAATTCTCATCACTTTTGAAAATACTGAAAAAAATTGCTATTACTGTGTAAAATACAATGCAAAATACATTTTTTATAAATCTACATGAGGAATTTTAATTAAGGTAAGTTCCTAGGAAAATTGACAATTTCTGTTATTTTATTTTTAGCTGTTTTCTACTTACATTCATTTTATTTTCATTCCTTTTTGGCACCGTGACTGCTAGGCATTGTTACCAACAGTTTCATTTTTCCTAATTATGATGTGTACTTTCATATTCTTTCTTTTTGTTTTTGAGATTAACACATAAATACATCACTTCTCACTTACCTTTCCTCCCTCAAACCTAATGATATACTCTTTTTGCTTGCTTTCATTTTCATGGCCTCTTTTACCATTATTTTATTTGTTACATGCATATACATTTGTATTAATGTAATCTATATTAGCAATTATAACCTCCTTCATCTGTGTAATGAATATATATGTATATATGTAAACAAACACACATATATGAATATATATTTATATATTTGTGTGTGTGTGTGTGTGTGTGTGTGTGTGTTTTCAGGTCTGACCATTTGATTTGGATAACCACTTGTTGCACTCTTCCCTGGGGGAGATTATTTCCTGTGCTCTCAGAATGTTTAGTTGCCTATGGTTCTTTATGGAGGGCTGAGGCATCATAGTCTTTCCCCTTGCCCACTTTGGTGTGTCTATTGCTGTTGTTCTTGTTCATCTCATGTTTAGGCAGTCATGTTGATGAGATTTTACTGCTGTTGTTTCTAAAGTTTCTGTGACATACAGCCTCACAGAATACTCCCTGATCCTCTGACTGTTACAATACATTACCTGAGCCTTTGGTGTGGGAGTTGTTTTATAGATGGATCCATTGACACTGAGCTTCACAACTTTATATTTAGTTTGGCTGTACTTTTCTGTAATAGTCCTGGTTTGTTTCAAAGAAAAGTCTTCTTAATGAGTGGTGAGGTACACACAAATATTTATAGTTATACCTTCAATGACCAATTACTCCATCGAGAGAGAATTTGATTTTAGAAAACATAACTTAAAATCTTTAATATACATTAGAAATTATATGTATCAATATCTGAACAATATTTTCTTATGATATTTAATGTGTCTAATTATACCACAATGTAATATTTTATATATAGAGAGAGATAGATAGATAGATAGATAGATAGATAGATATAGATATATAGATATAACATATCAATGTAAAAGATTGAAAAATAAAGAGTAAAGATTATAAGCAATCTGGAAAATAGGAACACCAACTTTACAGAGGCTAGATCAAAAAAGTGTTTTATTTGAGTTTTATCAACATCTGTGGATACATAAGTTTATATTTTATTTTTAAAGAAAATTAAGGTCATACAGTATTATTTTAAATTCTTTTGTTAGAAAAATTCAAGATTATTTTACAATAAGACATTTGGGGCAACATTTCTGCCTCCTAGAAGGGAAACATGTAAGCTCTGGATAATTATATAACATCCAGGAATATATTTGAGTATATGGTGTATCCTGTTATAGATATCTCAGGTGCAAGTTAAACTTTTGAGAGAAATATAATCTTCCACTTTTATATCTGCCTTTCAATTTAGAAAATAGTTTCCTGCCTCGGCAAGTTTCTTCATGTATTAAATGTTTTTCTTTCACCTCCAAAAATATAATACATACATACATACATACATAGACAGATGATGGATGGATAGATAGATAAATGGATAGATAGATAGACAGATAAATGACAGGTAGATGGTAGATAGATGAGTGATAATGTTAAATGGTTGAATAAATGATATAGCTGATATATAGATAGAGATAGATGAAAAATAGATGATAGGCAGCTAGGTAGGCAAATAGCTAGGTTCTCTAAATTAGAATGAGCTTCTCCATTATTCACCTTTTCCTTCCCAACAAAACTTGGCAGTGTTTTGCAGAGGCTTCATTAAATAATACCATTACCCAAATATGATTATTTAATTTAATCTGTGGGTACATGTGAGAATTGAAATGTATTATGTTTTCCACTCCTCCGGTACCCATAAACTGCCAATACGTCTTATGAGCCTTTTCCTCAACCATCCTGGGATTTGGACTGAAATTGTGTAGGTTCTATGTTGTCAGCCACAGCTCATGAATGCAATGGGCTTGTCACGTCCAGATGACAGTGTTTCACCGAACTCCTGATCATTTTCTCAGCTTTGTATTCCTTTTCTGTCATTTCCCCTTCCATAATGTTCCCTAAGCCTGGGAAGAAAGGTTGATGTATTTCTACCATTCATATCTGAGTACTCAAAGTCACCTATTCTCAAAACTTGAACACATATGAACTCTATATCAACCGCTGGCTCTTAAACAAAGAGTTTTCAAAAGAAGGAATGTAGATAATTAACAGACACTTTAAAAATATTTATCAGCTTTAGCCACCAAGGAAATGCAAATTAAAACCACTTTGAAATCCCATATTACTCCAGTCAGAATGACCATACTCAAGAATAAAATTGACAACAAATACTAGTGGGAATGTGAAAAGGGGAACATTTATATGTGCTTTGGGGAGTGTAAATTAGTGTATTCAATTTGAGTTCCAGGACAGCCAGAGCTGTTACATAGAGAAACCCTGTCTTAGAAAAACCAAACTACACAAACTAATTAATAATAAATAAATAAATAAATAAAATAATTAATTGTAAAGAAGATGCCTTCTCATGCACATCCTGTCTATTTCTGGCCTCTTCAAAATAGCTATGGTATGCATTAAGCCTAAATGTGTATAAACTAATGGACGGAGAGTGAAAATACAGTACATATACACATAAAATTTTATACATGTGTAGGAAATGAAATTATGAAATTTTCAAGTAAATAAAAGAAACTGGAGAAATTATACTATGAATCCAGAATAAGAACTATAAATGCTATATGTCTTTATTATCATATATGGTTCTTAAGCTTATTTATTTTACATGGAGTACACTTGGAATGAAGAAGCTAGAAAGTAGACATTTTGGGGTGAAGAATAACTTGAGGAAGAGGTAATAGTAGAATATAAATAAAAGCAAAATAAATAGAGAGTATACTCTGGATAGGAAGGTTTAATCGAAGAAGACAAGAAGGTTAAAAAGGAAAGGTGCATAGGTTAGAGAGGAACAGGTGCACAGGAAAGTTTAACCAAAAATGCAGTAAGTATGAAAAATAAAACACACACTATCTTATAACCCAAACAGTAATTGATAATAAATTAAAAACTCATTGAAAAGCATTGGATACCTTCCTACCGGTTACTGGATATTCCCTCAAACAGCAAAGACTATTGCAATTATTCTTGACTGTTCATCATAAGAATATAGGAAGTCCTTATTGCTAGAGTCACCACACACTTTGTTTATAGATTATAGAGAGACTAATCATGTGCTTACTGGGAAACTTCTTCTGGCTAGCTAGATTTCAAAACATTGGAATGTGCTGTACTACTGCTGGCAAAATGTCATCAATGGTCTTACCTAGTCTGAGCCTGCATGATATATTACTGACCTGCCAAGCAAGATAGGCCCACTATGAAACATTGGTATTGTGGTTTTCGAGTTATGGGTGTAATCAACTCTTTTCTTTCTTTCTTTCTTTCTTTCTTTCTTTCTCTTCCTTTTTTGCTTGCTTGTTTTCTTATTTCTTTCTTTCATTTTTGCTTTTTAATAGCATTGCTATTTATAATAAAAGTTATCACAGTAGATTATATCCCACCTATGTTCACACAAGAAATTCTCATTTAAATTTAGTGAAACACACACACACACACACACACACAAATACCAAAAGATAACATGGAAGTAGGAGGAGGACATACATGAAAGAAGGTTTTTGATGGGATAAGGAATGGGACAAGACATGGGAATTGGGGTAAAAACAACTATAATTCATTGCATAAAGGTATACAACTCTCAAACAATAAGGAATGTCAACTCAGATTTCTTCTGTATTTTGATCCAATAATATGTAAAGTTCTTACACTATTAATAACATTTTGATTTTGATTGCTTCAAAGGTATAAATTTTATTTGGTAGAAGAATTCTAATATTCTATCCAATAATATTTTGCATTGTGAAGTGAATTTATTTTATGTCTTTAAATTAGGATACTACGCCGGGCGGTGGTGGCGCACGCCTTTAATCCCAGCACTCGGGAGGCAGAGCCAGGTGGATCTCTGTGAGTTCGAGGCC